>CM072822.1:39889682-40073747 GCA_036937905.1 Salvia rosmarinus | reverse complement strand
TATGGTTCAAGAAATACCTCACTGTATCTAGACGTCACTTGGTTGCCCAAGAATATCATACTATACCATGGATAACTCGTCGCAAGTAGGCAAACTCGAAGGAACCATGGACCCACAAGGCAACCAAACACATAGATAGAAAGTACCATGTCATACGAAATCTGTAGCGTTATGAGACGTGTCGATTGAAAGATTGGTATCTGATAACCTAATGGACCCATTCACGAAAGCTCGCCGCAAAAGTCTATAAGAGTATATTCGAGGACTGGATTATGAAGATGGCACCCACTTAGAAAGGAAACTTTGTAGAGTGGAGTAAAAAAGTATGGTGTTGTTTGTAATAGCTAGTGAGAGACACATTGTATACTAAAAGTTTGGCTTGTAAGATGTGGGAGATTGGTTTGAACCGACAGCGCTGTTTAACTAGATACAATGCTTCGTTACCACTATTACAATCTCCTATCTAAATTGTTTACTTGATTGATGTATGTCCCTCATCTCTATATATAAGTTAGATCATACAAAGGTGTTGTAGATCATGAGTCTCGTATGATTCGGGTCAAGCTTAATGAGATATAAAAAGTATCACAACCGAGATAACTTGAGGACGAGTATTGTTGTCGTCATGGGTCATGTATAGATAAGAAGGACTTGGCTTAGTTGTTTGTCTATACCGCACGCCTCGATATATTGATGGATCACAAGTGAGATGAGTTCTTCTATCCGACTGCCGGAAGAACCCAGATCTCGTGACTTTACATCGATCTAAACCTCATAAGGTATTAGGAGTAATGAGTTGTCGATCATCACTTGACTTGTTATGGTAGGTTACGAGATAACCCAAGATTCTCTCGATATCGGGTGATAACAAAGTATGTCATGCTAGTTACAGTGTCGAGTCACCGTGATTCGCTTAGGACGATGACGCCCCCTTAGAGCTTCAAAGGTTTATTGTACTAAACCTGCGTCGAAGTTATCTCAAGTACAATAATAAGGCCGAGTGGTACTACTTAAGGAATTAAAGTACTTAATTATTTTAAGTAGTCGTAATCAGTAAATAATTAATGGATGTACTATATCTTAAATATGGGATTCAAGTCTAAGTGCGAGCCTCGACTCAACCTCGAAAAGCTAAGTCAACATTTATTCTCTGGTAATGAATTAATTTATGTTCCTGCGAGATAAGATAATTAATTTATTTGAGGCCCATCTTCATTCCTCGATTGATCTCACCACCCATCCGCTCACTTAAAGATTTAAAATCGCCCACTTAAGAGTCCCTACGGGACTGCTTTGATCCTCTCTATCCAAAGAGATATTATATATCTATTAGATATGCATAAATCCTATTATGATAGGATTTAGGTTTGCATTATAAATATAAGAGAGAAAATCAAAAGTTAATGCTATGAAATTTTCGAGAATCATACTTCTCAAAGTTGGCATTTTCGAAAACTTCTAAAAGGACGTAAGGCTAACTGCAGATTTCCATAGATTGTCCTCACTGACATCGAGTTTAGGCAATCGAGATATACAAGATCAAAGCATGAGTCTCGATCCAATTCATTCATGTCAAATTCGCAGTAAACACAGAAAACACCAACGTGTTGCAATTATTTATATAGGTGCTAGAATATAATCAATGATAAATAATTAAACATCCAATATAGATCCCTGGAGAGTTAAATCATATTTCCTACAATCACATACATTCATTCCAATTATAGATTAACTACATATCATTACCATTAAATTAAACTCATACTTAACAATTTGCTATATTTTTATAATTAGCAATAATTAGCATAAGTATCATTAAATTCAATAAAATCATGTTATGCTCCTATCATACTATAAATTTATTACCAACTCAATATCATCAAATAAAATTTAAACCATGAGTTAAAATATAAAGTTTTTTGTATATATGATTTAGTGAACATTGGTGTTCAATAAATTCCACAAAATCATATCATGCTATATCATGTACTAAACATGAAATATCATCTCATATCATACATTAAAATTAAAACACATGCTTATTACTAATATATTTTTTAATTATAATATATATAATATATTTTCAATAAATTCTCACTTCACAACATGTTTATAATATGTACTAAACATGTAATATTAACCTTAAACATCAACTAATATTTATAATATGAACTAAATGCTTGGAATTCTTTTTGCCTCACACATATATTACATATGTGTTCAATAAATTCTCAACAATGCATAATAGGTTCATATTATTTCTAAACATCATATATCATATTATTTTCAACAAATAAAATCAAATAAATCTTAAAATATATAGATATAGTTTCGGTCCTCTTGAAAATAGAGTAGTGTCTCAATAATTTCAACATTAATATATGATGTTCATATCATATATCAAACACTATACCTCAACTTTTTCAATAAATAAAATCAAAATAATTTTAAAATTATATATATATTTCGTTTTAACAAAATAGATAGGAGAAATAATTTAAAAATTCCCATCTTTATTCTATATACTCCTAACACATCAACAAACAACAATATGAAATAATATTCACAAGAACATGCTTTATCTTCTATAAAAAATTCTAGCAAAAATTTAAAATAATAAATATGCTCCAAAATTCCCAAATTTTAAATACATCCTTAGAACATATTTATAAGCATGTTTCATTCATGGCTTGAGAGCATTTGATGGTTCAAAAGCCACAAAATTTGGGAGGTCGAACTAGGGTTTCAAAATGAAAAAATTCTAAAAAATTCCACTCCATTAGATAGACGAGGATGATGAATACTACCTTTTATAGTCTTATAAACTGATTTTGAGAGTTGGAATGGTTTGAAATGAGGGATTAAAGCTTAGAACATAGAAGAAACAAAAGAGATGATTCTAATTGATAGTAAAATGGGTTCCAAAGTAGAGAGAGAGCATATGGACGAAATGGTCTGTGCAGCAGAAAAGAGCTGTTATAAGCTCATTTGGGGTCTCGGTGGTGGTTGGGAGAAGGAATGGTCAAATTCCCGATTTGACATATTATACCGACTCTTTAAGTTTTATCCGCTTTCAATTGATTTCTCAAAACTTAAGGTTTTATTTTCCTAAATAGCCTTAAAAAGACTTATTTCATAGTTCATAATAATTTCATGAAGTTCTGATGGCATCCGTAAGTCAATTCCGAGTTATCGCGAAAACAAATGTCCACGATTAAATTATGCTCATTCAAATTTTATTGAATTTTTGAGCTTTCACAATTAATTTGAGTCGATAAATCATTTCTTATTGATTTAGACCCTTGGTTCCAGCTTTCACTGCTCGATCAGCTTATGGTTTTTCCTAGATATTCTCGTGTTCGCTAGTTCTTCTAAATTTCGCTCGTAAATTGATTCTTATGAATTCTAAAGTAATAATATATTCCATCATGATTTTGATTATCATAAATTTTCATGAATAGCACGGATCGAAGTGGATCCGCTTGTGAATAGTACTTTGAGACCTACGAGTTTAGATGCCCAAAATTCCAATTCTTCGCTTCACATGTTTTCACGAGACGATTCTAGAAATGAAATCCTTTTGTGAGATTCATTCTCTATCTTCATTCTATGTTCGCACTACTTAGAAAATCCTAATCCTAAGAGACTAGTCACTAGTTTTTCGATTTCTAGTTTTCATCCTAATCGATTCTAATTCATTTCGCTGGTCACCTTAAACATACTTAAGGTCTTAGAACTCTAAGTAATCGGTTTAAGCATCGCTAATAAAAGTTTTAAATTTTTGAGTTATTACACATATACACCTAATATCGCGATGCTCAAAACCATGCAACCAAAAAAAGGCTCTAGTTCATATGCTCCATAATATTCCACAAAAGAAGAAAATAATAGGTCAAACTCTTCTAATTCATGCTTATAAGCTAAAATCAAAGAAGATTTGAAGAAAATGAGCATACCTTGAGTGAAAAGACTTTGAAAGCACAAAGCGTTAAAACCCAGGTTTCGAGAGCTCAGCGGTCGTACGGTGAGTGTGTGAAAATTGAGAAGAAAGCTTAAAACAAAGCAAATCGCTGGTCGATGCATGGATTTTGGTTTGCTTTAATGCGAGCTAGCATCGCTATTGGTCGCTAGTTTCGATGGAAACATTCTATAATGGTACTTGCGTACCACCCCTCATCACTGACGGTTGATAGTTTTTGTCAACGCTCAGATCGACTAGCACCGTGCTATCGATCGCTAGCTCCCGCCAATCGTGACCCAATTTTATTATTTTTAAAAATCATTTCTATAAAAGCTATTATATTACGGACACAAAACGATGAAAACGACACTAAAATACAAAACACATAAAAACAAAACAAGCTAAAAAGAAAACTTAAACACGTAATATATCAAGTTACCTCCCAACTAGTGCTAAATTTTTTGTCTAGCTCAACGTTACTTCTCTTCATGGTTCATTAATTGGTCACCTGACTCACGTTAGTGAGATCAAGTATGACTTGAGGTATTTTCCATGACCTTGAAGATGTTTCCATTTCAATCTAACAGCTTCATAGCTCCCATCTGCATGTCCTCCCAGAAATGTATAAGGCCCCGACCATCTCGATTTGAGCTTTCCCGAAGAGACTGAGTCGCCATTGTAAAGCGGACTTCATTTCGAGAACCCTTCAAGTAATTCGAGATCATGGAACTTCCGCTTTTCTTATAAATACGGAGTCTCGAAAGCTTCGCTCATCCACTGCCTAGCTCTAGCAGCTGTTCGCCTTTTCAATTCGATTCTCAAATCCATGTTTATTCTTCTAGTTGCCCAACAGCTTTATGCTCCAACTCAACCGCAAATGGCAAGATTTTCCAAATACTAGCCGATATGGAGATAAACCTATAGGGCTTTATAGATTCCCGAAGCCCACAGCATCATCCAACCTGCTTAGCCCAATCCTTCCTTCGACGACCGAGTCTCCAATATCCTCTTGATCTCTGCTCACGAGCTCACCGCCCATTTGCTTGTGGATGGTATGGAGACGTGACTATGTGCTTTATCCATATTTAGCTAGACATTACCTAGCCACTTATTGTCAGTGACACCTCCATCACGATCAAAGCCCCAGCACACCAAAGTGGGTTAGAATATTTTATGAAGGAAATTAACTACTACCTTGAGTTGCCGGTAGCAAGGGAATCGCCTCCACCCAAGAGACACGTATTCCACAGAGAGAAGTGTGTAAGTGAATCCAAGACACGGAAACGAACCTATAAAGTCAATTCCCATACATCAAATAACTCCACTTCCATGATGCTATTTTGAGGCATCTCGCCCTTCTTGGTGACGCTTTCCCATTCTTCGACATATGTCATGCCTCGTAAATGTTCGCGCCCCAAAGATGGAAGGCCGAGAATCCACTCGATACACCTTGCTTCGCCTCGTCACGTAAAATGTCCTCCACTCAAAGAATCGCACTCATGAATTATCTTCTCCCATTTCCCTGGGGACAAACGACGATCGTGCCATCGCACATTGGCGGTAAAGGATCATCCAATAATAAAATTTCACTGCGGAGAAATTTCTTCTTCTTATGTGAACCGCATGGGCATTACTCCAATAACCAAATAGTTCACGAAATCATACCATCGAGTATGATCAACTAAGCTCGTAATGTGTTCATCCGGGAAGTTCTCCTTGATCCAAATTCGCTGTCTTCCTTCTACTAGCTTCTCCGCCTAGATAAGTCGCTCGCTACCATATTCTCGCAATTTTCTCGCTTTTGATCTCCTTGTCAATCTCCCGAGGAGAATCCATCTCACTAAACAGATAGCAAATGGTTGCATGGTCAGTATGGACAATAGTGGGTCCCATCAAATAAGGTCTAAACTTGTTAAAAGCATAGACCATCGCAAGTAGCTCTTCTCCTTGGTGTTGTAATTCATCCGAGCCGAGTCAAGCGCCACTTCTTGATAATAAATGACTCAATATCTTATCTATTTTCTCCAAAACAGCCCCACGCCCACCACCGCATCACACATAAGCTCGAAAGGTTGGCTCCAATCAGTGAGACCAAACCGAGTCTAGATTAGAGCCTCGCTTCAGCTTCTCAAATGCCCCATGCAACATCAGAACACAAACTTAGTGTCCTTCTATCAATCCACACACGCTTCGTGATCGTAGAAAACTTTGATGAAGCGCTTGTAAAGTCGGCGTTCAGAAAGCCCTCACCGATTTGACATTGGTGGAGGAGGTAGCTCGATTGCAATGATCTTGCCGTCTACTTCCAAGCCCTCGGCAGACTCCTGCCCAAAGACCACACATTCCTTAACCATAAAGTGGCACCTCCCGCTGAGCACTAAGTTCGCCCTCACACTTGTGTAACACTTAGGAAAGATTGTAGACAATGGTCAAAAGAAGAACCAAAATAGAAGGCATCCATGAATACCCATAATGTTCTCGATCAAACTATGGAATACGGACATCATACATCTCAGGTGCCGCATGACACATGCCCCCAAACGACATTCTTCTCGTAAGCAACACCATAAGGACACGTGAAAGCCATCTTGTGTTGGTCCTCTAGGGCGATGGCAATCGATCAGATCCCTAATATCCATCCGTGAAGTAGTAAAACCGATATCCCGTCAAGATGTCCAACATCCGATCAATAAAGGTCGTGGAAAATGGTCTTCCTCGCGATCGTGTTCAATGCACGATAATCAATACACACGCCATCCTATCACGAGTTTGTTGCCGCAAGCTCGCTCGTCATCTCGAATCACAAGGACACCTCCTTTCGATACCACTTGAGTGGGCTCACCCACTCACTATTTGATATCGCATAGATCATGCCCGTGATCCAACAGCTTCAAGACCTCCTTCCTCACGACCTCTGCATTGTCCGGATTTAGACGCGCTGAGGTTGCACATTTAGTTTGTACTGCCTCTAACAAAGATCCAATGCATGCAAATCAAGGGTCACCCTTGATATCGTAAATAGTCCACCCAATGCAGCACTTATAACGCTTTAGTAGGCCATGTTTAATCGATCCTTCCTCCGCCAACTCGGGGACTATAATCGACAAGTCTCATCTTCCTAGAAAGACATAACGAGGTCGTAATTCTTCAATTCTACCTAGTATGTGCTCTTCTCACCAGTAGTGTCTTATCCTCCAACCGGTTTCCTCACATCTAAGTAAGGCACCGACTTCTGGAAGGGCCTCTCACTTCTATAGCCGAGGTATTCCAAAATCTCATCAAATGCTTCGCCGAGCTCGAGGAAGTGACAATCAGTTCCGATGTGAAACTCAACAGATCTACCGATTGTAAACGTGGTGACAGCTTGTTCAACGACTGATACTCTTCAATTATTTTCTTCAGTGCTTCATTGCATCGAATAGAGATTTTCATCTCTTCATCATTGACCTGAAGGTAAGGTTCCATCCCGCACGCCAACGAGTGCTCGCCTGCGGGCTAAGAATGGTCTCCGAGAACGAGATGTGTTTCATCTTCCCGCATGTCAAGGACTACAAAGTCACCGGAGACGAAATCACCTTGATGAGCACGCCTTCCACTATCCCCTTCGATAGGTAATGTATGTGTCTCGCTATCCGAGAACAATAGTATTAGGCTTGATCTCTCCAATCTCCAAACTATTAAATATGGACAACGCATCGTTGATGCTTGCCCCTAAATCACTCAAAAGTCCGAGGAAGTCCGCCCAACGACACAAGCGATCGTGAAGTCGCTCGATCTTTCGCTTAGCGGTAACTCTTTTACAAAGACAACACCGCACTCGAGAAAAATTTATAGTCTCAAATATTCCCAACTTTTTCTTTTGTCACAAGATCCTTCAAGAAAGTGACGCACCTCATGCCTCTAAGTGCATCTAGTAATGGTATGTTAATGTGCACTTTCAAACATCTCATGAACCGGTCACTTCTCATCATATTTCGCTTAGCTAGCTAACTTGGGAACGGCATTGGAGGAGGAACATCTAAGTTTCATCGATGGTTCGACTCACGCCACCTCCCACCGCTAGCGATCCGCGAGCTCGGCCGAGGCATCTATATTCTTCCTCGCGACCGACCCTAGCGGTCGCTAGCTCGGCCGCTAGTTCTTCCTCGATCGCTCGCACTGCCCTAGCGGTCACACATCGCAACGATCGACAGTTCCTCTCTGCTCGAACTGACCTTTTCTCACCCTTTGTCCCACCCTCTTCCATATCCTCTTTATATTGTTATGGGTGGTTTTGATAAGTCGCTCCACTTCTCACCGGATGGCATTGCAATGATTTTTCGTTCATCTCCAGACATAGGAAATCGCCCGACGTCAGGTCCCATTATGCCGGCATCTATCTCGATCGATTTGTTCTCCATCATCTTCATGTGTTTCGTAGTGTTACAAAGGATTCCAAATGTCATCTTCCACCAAGGTTACTTATGAAGGAGTTCTCACGAGTCGCTAATTGTTGGTTGCTCACAACCAATCACGATCATGTCCTCCGCATCGCCTTCGCATCCCGAATCATTCCATTTTGCATCGTTAAACCTGGGGGTTCAGTTACTGGGGCTGCATATGAGAAGTCAATGGTTCCTATTGTTAGGACGGTATGGATTTTTCCTCGACGTTCCTCCGTTTATATAGTTAACGGCCTTCGCCTCTATTAAACTGGTCTCAGCAATGGTGACTTGTGCTACCCCTAGCTTTTATCTCCTTTCAAATTGCCTCGTAAGAGTGAATTTTCCAGAGATCATATTTGAGTCGATCTCACAACACTACCTCGATCATAAGTGTTCTCTCCATAGGTCATCGATAGTTGTTGGCATCTCTTCTAATATTCTCACCGGCATCCTCTACTTGTAGATTTAAAAGACAACCCTTGCTAACGCATCCATTATGCTTCGTGTGAGGTCACCATAGAGTGAGTGATCCGAACTTAAAATCCATGTTGAGGGCATTTTCTCAACAAGTTCTAAATCTCTCACATGCCTCGAACAACGACTCATCTCGCTGGGAAAAGTGGAGATCTCTATATGATCTTCTCAAGGCAGAGCTGAAAATATTTTGAAAGAAACTTTCGCAGTTTCCCCAAATTGCTGATCCCTGACGGTCCAAGCTCTCAACCAATCTTCCCTGTCAAAGGAGAATCGAGCATGTGCATTCTGATAGTGTCCTGTGGCACCCATTCTCGCTTGATGTCACATATGTCCAAAATGTCTCCGATGAGCATTTGGATCTTCTCACACCTCTCCCAAATTACTCCCACCTCACCGACAGTACGGCCAGCCTCAAGTTGTTGCTCACTTAGTATTCCATCCACCTCCTTGAAACTGCTCAAGAGGAGGTCGACATATAATTCTCGCTTCCATTTGGGTGATTTCGATCTCGGATCTAAAGGTTGTGCAGTTGTCCCCTGGACTTTGTGATCATAAACCACCGGAGATAAAAGGATAAATTAGTCCCGCAAGTAAAAAATAAAATAAAATATAGCTTGAATTAATAATTCAAGATCAATAAGTTATTCCTATACAATCTAAACAATCACCGCAATGGCGCCTAAAATTTGATCCGCCTATTTTCTAACACGAAAACATGCTAGTAGATACATAAGTTCTAGCATCGTATCCACAATGGATTGTAATGCTAAACTATGAAGTTAACTCAATAATTCTTTATTATTATCCAAGCAACAATTTAGTTTAAAAGAGTTTTGGGACTTCAAATATAGAATTCAAAGTCAAGAGAATCTGCTTAATAAAGATAATGATAAAAAATCAAATAGACGAAAAGACTAACCCTAGGATGTAATAATTCTACCCAAAGCGTATGTTTATCCCGCCCCTATTAACTAATTTTAATCCAATAAAGATGAAAGATCACAAAAGTAACCAACAATTTCGCATTTACAATTATGGTTGTGGATTACTAATTTACCTATTATCGTATGTCTCAAGGTGAAAATTAGTAACTCGCAAAGATCACAAAGAATATGCTTCCTATGGATGTTCCTATCTCACCACGACTCAAGGCTTACCCAGACAGTATTCAAGATCGATTGACAATTAAAATCATATATTCAACTCGGCAACTAGATATGCATCAAAGTTGATCGAAATTAACACATAAGATTTAGCACCAAGAATCACAAATCAATGACTAGTAGGTAAATAGCAACAGCAGTGAATCACCACACTTAGGATAAAATCATACAAACCCTGTGGATTAGAACAGAATTTAGCTAGACATATAAATTGAAATAAAATACTAAATTAACATAGAAATAGGAATCGAATTGATAAACCCAGAATGGAGTGTCGAAGAATAATTTTGGTTCAATCCAAACCCGAGTAGAAAACTAAAATTTGAAATCCTTCGATGAATTGCCCAATGGCGATTACAATGCTAACATAAAGTAGAATTGCAATAATCTAAAGTCTAGAAGCATAATATCTAAAGCTAGAATGAAAACTTAATGAAAAGAGTGCAAAATAGCTAAAACGAGAAGGCACCAATGGACGGTCCGGGTACTTATAGTTGACGGGTCAAGCCCAACGCACGCCAGCATGGCGCCAGAGGCCGCCCAGCGGTCGCTAGGTCGGTCGCCAGCGGAGATGCAGGCTTTTCGGATGAACTCGCGACCACGGCTAGCGACCACCCATTTAACCTAGTGGTCGCCTAGCATCGCTAGGTCGGTCGCTAGCTTCAACAAGTGATTTTCTCGATGAACTCACCATGGTTAGCGCATCATTGACGCGCTTAGCGCCGACCAACGAACGCTAGGTCGATCGCTAGCTTCAATACGATTCTCTTCATGCAAGTTGGACAGCTACGGCCACTGCGGCCGCTAGCCTCCTGCCTTTTCATCTTTGGTTAGTTCTTCCCGCATCGATTATCACCCGAAAATCTATAAAACACCAAAAGGAACCCCAAGAGCAAGATCTTCTAGAAATAGCTAAAAGCATAATATCAACTATATAAACACACTGAACCGATCTAAAATCATCCTAATATATCATTAATAAACAAGTAAGAAACGCTTATCAAGAGGGTTATAACCTTCCTGCTCGTAAGAACACAACCCAATCCGAGCTTAGACGCGCTTGTAGACCACAAAACCATCGCTTCTTCGCACGGCTAACACCGAGCAGCTTGTTAGCTTATTCTTCAACTCTAGGAAACTTGCTTCACAAGCTTTGACCATGTGAACTTGATTTCTTTCCGAACTATTGCGCCATCGGCCTCGCCAAATTAAAAATCCTTCGATGAAATGTCTATAATACCGCCAAGCCTAGAAATCTTTGAACCTCATGGCATTAGTCAAACCTTCCAGCCATTTCATCGCTCAACATTCGACGGGTCGATTTTGATTCCTTCCATACACGATATGTCCAAGAAACATCACTGCTGAGTCAAAACTCGACTTACTATACTTCGACATACAACCTCTCCGTCAGAACATTTCCAAACGATACGGAGGTGTTCTCCATGCAACTCGCATTCTCGAATAGACGAGAATATCATCGATAAAACCAAGACGTAAGTGTTGGACTTAAAAGATCACTAATAAAATCCTCGCAATCTAATGAGGTCAAGAGAAGCGAGGTTAATCCGAGTCGCCTCAAGGAAACTTAATGTATGCTACTAATTACCACCCAAAACAATTAAATTCCTAAACACTCTAATCAAAAAAGGTTGATTGATCATCACCTTAAAATAATAGATTACCTAGGCGTAGAAATTATTAAATAAAAGAAAAACGAATTAACTAGGCTAAAATTAACAAAGTAGATAAATTACCTAGGCAAGAATTAAACCCTAGATTGAAGAACATAGAATCGACACGATAAACCCTGACATGAATCGAATAGATTAAATAGAAGATAAGATTAATTACAAACGCCAAAATTAAACATCAACAAGCATAGAAATCAATATCAAGAAATACTAGAACAAGAAAGAAACGATAAAGAAATCTCACGTAATACAAACGAACAATAGATCAAGTCTTCCTAATAGGAATTCAATAACAATAATCCGCATAACAATCTAGAATCACAATCAAAAGGAATTAAGAATAATACTAGAATTACTTGAAGCAATAGAGAGAATTATCTCGAGGCGTCCGCATCCGTAAGAAATAATAATATGAAAAGTGAAAAGTAGGGTTTCGCCAAAACACGACGATAAGGCCGAAAATAACGCTGAATACGGACGCCAAAACCAAGGTGGAACGTGCCGCCCAATCCGGACGCAGCCACTCGCCAACTCTAACGGGCCGGATGCAACGCAATACGACGCAGGAGTCTTAGACGATTTCACTTCGTGGCGCAGTACGACGCGACGCGACGCACGCACGAGTCTCCTGGATGAATTTCACCGTGACGTAGCGCCAGACGCGCAGCGCCGGACCCATTGTGCCTCGAGACGATATGCATTTGCGCGGCCCAACGCCGGACGCCGAGCTGCGCCGGACGCTGGCGCCTCGAAGCACCCGACCGGACGGAAGCCCGCACGGATGCCAGCGATGATTCGACAAGACTCACGGCCACCGATTTCGCCCTTGCACTCTTTATGCACGTAAACGTTGAAACGCAATCATTCCCTTACGTAACACAAACGAACATGATTCCAATAAAAGATGTTCAATTATAACTAAAAGGATATTCAAAACATAACCAAAAACATGCAAAACAACACCCCACACTTAACTCTTGCGTCTTCTCGAGCAAATTTTAGTTTCGAAAAGAATGGTACAAATAGAATCAATACTCAAATAGAATCAATCACATATTCACATCCTTTCAATGCATCTCAATAATACAATTCTCAATATAATGATCCTCATTCATCAATCCAAACATGTGACTTATCATAGAATAGTCAGGTTGACTCAACATGATTTCTAAATCAATATACAACTCATATGGTTCCCTTTCATATAAGATATCCCAATGATACAAATAAATAAAACATGTGGAACTTAAAACCGATTATACAATAATGTGAAACCTTCAAGTTGTACACCGAGTATCCAACGTAGATATCTATACCCAGAGTCTTCATTCGAGAGAACACAGATGCAGAGGTGATTAGGCGGTGGGGGTTAAGAAGCGGGAAGAAGGGATACATATAACATGCACGATAAGAAGAGTGACCATGAAACGGAGCATCTCCTCTATAACTGTGACATATCCTCGGAGGGTGCACAAACAATCCACCAAGAATAATATCGATATCATAACCTCGAAAAACATGATTCGTTTATTATAAGAATGCAAGCAAAATAGCATTACATCCCTCAACTAGACCGTCAACCACATAGATGCTCATATCGAGACTCGAATAACATAATAAATCTTGCCCCAACCGTAAAGCAAATAAGGACAAGAATACATCAATATCGAGTACGTATATAACAAACATCAGGAAGCATAGCATGAAGAACCCGCACCACCTCGCCGCCTGCCCACCTTCCTCCATCTCAGAAAAGATTTGAAAAGAGTTTCAAGTGAGTACTAGCGCACTCACCGGGTTTTATCATAAATCAAAAGAATCACGAGGTCTGTTCGTAGCACTTACCTTAGAAGGTTTTAAAGAATCCACTTCTAAGTAAGCAAAATAGATTTTTCATTTTTCGATACCGATCCGCTTATTATCATACTCCCATCATAGAACCATGAACCACGGCTCTAACGTATCCCGCCAGCCCATCACATGTCACTCATTCGCCCGAACATATCCAGCCGCCACGCCCGAACGATCCACCGGCTAACTCGTGTGGACTTCGTGTAAAATCCCATCGTAACCATAACCACCTCATTACCATTTCGTGGGACTTCGGTTCATCCCTCGTAACTATAACCACGTGTTCGGGTCTATCCCCTATGATCAATACTCAAGATGGTGATCAACCCACCGAATAAAGATCCATGCACAACCATGATAGAACCATATTCGATCGAGAAAAGAATAATTTAAAAACATTTTACGCGCATATGTTTTATTTTGAAATATCGAGTAAATAACTCAAAATAAGATATATACCCAACCCGAATGACAAAACGCCAACCGGAGATATCTACGGATCCGATGACTTCACCGATCGCAGACCGGTAGGTACCGTAACAAGACGAACCACTTTTGGGGTCGCTTCCAAAGCAAAGCAACAACGTGATCCAAACGACGATCGTAGCAAAATTAGGGTTTTCGACCTTTCGAACCCACATTCGCACTCTCCGGTTTTCAAATCAACTCGATGCAGGAAATATATTATGGCATCAAGACCTATAATAGGTACTTTCAAAATATGCATGCATGCAGTCGACTCAAATCTTAGCAAAAAAGCTTTAAAATCGATGCCTATCCTCGATCTAGATAAACCATCCAAAATCGATGCATGAAAATGGAAACATAAGCAATATGCACCACGAACATGGAATGACAAACGACGTTGAAAATGGATAACCTGCATGTCTTCCTTTAGAAAATCAAGCAACGGAAACATCCCACATGCGTAAACGCGAAAATGTAAAACAATCGGTATTTAGTATAATGATAGCCCTGAACTCAAACCTAAAGGACCGTAGCTGGGGCTGTCGGCCACCAAACGGCGGCCAACAGCCCCACGGCGGCGGTAATAGGCTGGGCGGCGTTTGGCGAATGGCTAGCCCGCCTTCCGCCTCGCCCCTTAGAATCCCGAGTTCTATGCTATACGATCTACTAAAAGGCGGAATCAAACAAGAAAAGGACAAAATAGAAAACGGGTTGCCTGGGGTGGTTGATCATGGTGGCTCAAGCAACAGCGCAATGGCGCCGCCCGAGCCTCCCCGCTCGATCCCCACTCCTCCAGCTCCAGCAGACTCGAGTCGCCGCTCTTCCTAAACACGAGAGAAGAAATGAACGTTGAAAATGAAGGCCCTAGCCTCCTATTTATAGGAAAGTGGGGTCAGTGGCCATGCAAGGCCCTCTTTCAAAACGCAAACCGACGCAACTTTTGCAAACGGACTCAAATTTAGCAAACTTAGTACCCATGGACACGTAAATAAAATACCGGACACAATGACTATAAACAAGATATGCTTTAAAAGACCAATGAAAAGTCCGGTTTTGATAACTTCCCTGAGTGCCAAACCTTCATGGGTGGTCGAAACTCACATACTTAGTGTTCATGAACCATAAGACACTCTTCACAACGCTCGTGTTTCGCGGACGGTCGCATCACCGAAAAAAAAGTCAACCTTTGACCTTTTCTCAAAAAGTGCATGCAAAATGTGTTTAAAAGACGGGTAATACATCCTCCTCCTTAGAAAAATTTCGCCCTCAATTTCAAACACTGGAGAAAACAACTGTGGCATCGAGCCCCGAACTTGTCTTCCAACCCCACGTAGCTTCCTCTTCTCCGTGGTGATTCCACAACACTTTACCAACTAATCGCTTGTTCCTCATTCCTCGACTTGCTCCAAGATAGCCACCGCCTTCCTCGTAACTCGATCCCGAGCAAGAACCACTGGTCATGCTTGATCACGTGTTTGGGTCAACACGATTTCTCACCGAGAAACGAACACGCCATGAACATCTCGATGCTAGGCGGCAAAGCTAACCTATAGGCAACGGGCCTATTCTCTCAAGAACTTCGAAGGTCCAACGAACCTCGATCGAATCTCACCACGCTTCCCAAAATGAACGACTTCTCTCGCTTGGGAAACCTTGAAAACGCGATCTCCGATCATGAATCAAGATCCGTGACGACGCTTGTCCCAGACTTCGCCTCCCGAGCTTTTGATCCTTCGCTGATCTCGATCGATAACCTCGACCGCCTGCTGAACCATCTCGTCCAAACATCTTCTCGCCCACTTCGTCCCCAATAAAGTGGCGATCGACATCATTCCGCATAACGCTCTAGGGAGCCATTCTATGGTGGATCGATAATCTGTTATAGGCAAACTCTACCAAAGGTAGTATCTCTTCCCAATTTCCTCCTCCGTGGCCACGATCGCCGCAGATGTCTTCCAAAACATGAATCGTCTTTCCGATCGACGTCGCTTGAGTAATGGAATGTCAGTACTAAGATTCGCCTGTCCCCACGGCTTCCTCGCATACTCCTCCAAAACCTTGATGTTTAGTATGATTTTGTGCTTATTATTCATATGTTTATGCATGCGCTTTCAATGATTTGTCCTATTTATGTTGTTGGTTTGATTAGTATTTATCGCTTCGACTTACTTGGTTTGATTCGATGTTTTGTAGAAAATGGCATTAAATAGGATGAAATAAAGC
Organism: Salvia rosmarinus; assembly: GCA_036937905.1. NCBI lineage: Eukaryota > Viridiplantae > Streptophyta > Magnoliopsida > Lamiales > Lamiaceae > Salvia > Salvia rosmarinus. The sequence goes on along the minus strand of CM072822.1, from coordinate 40,057,486 downwards.
TTTCAAGATCTATCCTATATTGAATATCATCTTGATAGGAGTCCGAGAGGCTAAACGGATCGTAACTCGGAGTTCGGACGAGAGAGAACTGAGCGAACGGTGAGGTCCAGACGCCAAGACGTTAGTCCCCAAGGCGCAGTCCGCCATGCGCAGTCCGCGCGCACCAACCCAAACGCCGCCTTCCTTCCTTCCAGCACAACCGCGCGGCATCACCGCCTCCACGCACCCCAGCGCACGCTGCTTTGCCAGCAGCCCCGGCCGCTCCTCCGTCCACCTGGTGCATTTCTTTTTTCCAGAGACGTCAGGTCCGCGCCGCGACGCCTCCGTCCACTCCGGCGCCGTCCGCGCCGACAACCTGAAATTTGCTCGTCAGGTCCCGCCACGCCGAATTTTCGCTATGCTATAAATACGTAATTAAAACGCACGAACCCTAGCATAAACATATTTAGATTTTCTCAGCCTTCAGACGCGATTTTCTTTCTCCTTTCATTTCTTTTCTTTTCTTTTCCTTTAATCATTTTGTGCTTGGATTAACAATTAGATTGTACGATTCCGGATAGTTGAAAGACTAATTTGTCTATGAAATGGTTGAAGTTTTCCGATTTGATTATGTCTATGTAATTGAGATTCAATTATTTCTACCATGAGATGAATTATGAATTGTGGAAATATATGTTTAATCGTTTATCTTGAATTGTGATTATTGAATTGATGATTTGCTATTCTCATCCGTATAAATTGTTTATTTTATGATCTTCATACATGGTGTTCGAAAGAATAGTAGTTGATCAGATGCTTATGTTTGATGATAAAGATATGCGAGAGCGATTTATATTAAATATGAGTTTGACAATGAAAGTGATCGAGATTGGTTTGTTGTCGAATAAATGATATATGCGTTGTGGTTTGCTATCGGTGCTTTGTAGTAAAATATCCTTCGAGTTGATGGTCGTTGATTGAGAGATCCCCGTCATTAAGTTCAAGTCTAACGCTGATGTAATCGAGGTAGTTAGTGGACCGCTTGCGAGAGGCGGGTATTTTATGCATTGTGTGCGGTCTTTGATTTATTAATTGCAGGATAGATTCAACCCTGAAAACCGCTTCCACCTCGTATCACACCTATTGTCCAAGTGCATCCGCCTTATCTCGCTTTATTTTATTTCCGCTATGCCCTTTTCGTGACAGCCCTTTATGTTAGACGTTAGTTTTTTCTCGCTCGTTTCGACATAGAACCGTAGCCCTCAAGTTTTCCGAGAGATTCACTGGTCGACCTTACCATTCTATAAGGACCTGACTATTGCGAGCGATCGAAAGAACAATTTGTCGAACAAATTTTTGCGCCGTAGGGAACGCTTTAGCTTTTTGTTTTGTGTTGTTTTGTTTTTCCGCTTTCTTCCCGCTTCTTCTTTTGTTTCTCTTTTTCTTTTCGTTTCTATTTTCTCCAACCTGCGTGATCTTGTTTTGTAGTCAGGTCCGTTAATGCAGGTTACCGCGAACGTATATGGTCATACAGGCCCGAGGAGGAAAGCTCGTCAGATTAGGCAAATTCTTCCTTGAAGGAGCCCAATTCGACTATTTTGAGGAATACCCGCAGCCGTGAGCATCGTGCCTATGATCCCTACCGAGGCATCCTCGTAGTTCATATAATCGGACCTTTTTCCACAACAGCCGAGGCCGACATCGAGGAGTCATTGCAGTCCTTCAAGGTAGTCACCGGGAAGCCACCCAGATAGCCGACATTGAGCGAGCATTGCGCTCATTCGTGAGAGTCACCGAAGCCAACATTGAGGAATCATTGCAGCGCTCATCTGCGTAGTCCACCGTGGTTTACATTGAAGACACATCTGACGCCCTTCGCATGCACGAGTCAACAAAGGTTCGAGATTGTGAAACACATATCGAGCTAGAGACTCAAGTCACCGTTAATGATAGTGGAAGAATTGGTCCACAACCAAGTGGAGGAGATGCCGAGACAACTCGAGTGGCATTTATGTCATAGTCGAATGAAGACGACGGGTTGAGGAGAATCAGTGAAGTTGAGGAAAGTAAAGAGTCGAGGTTTTATCAAGCCGAGACTAAGTTTGAACAACCCGATATATTCCGATTCAATTGAAGATGAGGAGAGACAAAAGTCAGGTAGCATCTATAATTTTTCAACATCCTAATTCTCCAAAGCATCAGTTTGAGTCAATTTATTTATTTTTCTTCGAGAATGATGTTTGATTCGAGTTTAATTAATTTATTATTTGCTACCTTAATTGTCCTTCAGGCTTACATTGTTACTATTGATGCTCCGTTGAGATGGTATTCTCGCAGTGAAGGACCACGGATAGTCCATTTTCATCTGCGTAGCTCGTAATCAAAACGAGCGCGCTGGATGGCAACCCACAGTTTATTTGTTTTCTGCTCTTTCTTCTTTTCGTGTTTTTAATGAGATGAGAATTCAGACGAGTTGCATGGTATGAACACTGCCATCGGACGACGCCACCACTGCACTCGTGACATGCTTTTCTCAATTTCTGTAGTTCACTTCACATTTTACATTTACGGCTTTGTCTAAAGTGTGGTGTGCTTGCCGCCTTTGTGTGTTTGCATTCGACTTGGTTTGTTTGGGTGTCATCTCCATTTTATACCTTTTGTTTGGAATTGAGTATGCTTTATCGCCTAGTATACGAGTAGAGTTGAGTGAGCATGATTTGATCTGGGTATGCACGTCCAACTGATTTCTTGTAATTTTATCGATACGTGACTCGCTTGATAGTTGTTAATGATCGATCTAGCGCGGGCACGCCTAAGTAAATTGTGATGAAGTGATATGTGTAGTTGATTGTCGCTATATTTATATGGTCTCTCAGCGTGTCTTATCTCAAAAAAAATGAAAATATGAAAAGTTGTTATATATAAAAAAAGGTTGAAAAGTTGTTGATGGTCAATAAGTGAGCTTAAGGTCGAATAAGGGCTCTACCTCTCACTCTATGTTGCTTCTCATGGAAGCTCAAAAGTGATGTATGAAACCACATTAGATGCTCGGTTTACACTCAAGGATTTACTTAATGAATATTGTCCTATAATCCTACTTCGAGTCGTCACATCCGGTTTTCGAAGTTGTGTTACGCTGAAAATGAGATATGTTATGCAAGGATCTATATGAATTGCTTTTCGATTATTAAACGCATGTAGATCAAAATCGTGATTTGCTTGGACTAAGCCGCATGTTTAATCAATTGTTGATTCATTATCATGTTGAGAAGTGTATGGTTTAGAATTTATGTGACGATGAAGTCATGTTTATCCATTCAATTTATGTTTTCGATTTTTTCTCGTGTCGTGATGATGATGTTTGCTTGAGGACAAGCAAAGGTTTAAGTGTGGAGGAGTTGTTTAGTTTGATTTTGTGCTTATTATTCATATGTTTATGCATGCCGCTTTCAATGATTTGTCCTATTTATGCCGTGTTTGATTAGTATTTATCGCTTCGACTTACTTGGTTTGATTCGATGTTTTGTAGAAAATGGCATTAAATAGGATGAAATAAAGCTTTCAAGATCTATCCTATATTGAATATCATCTCGATAGGAGTCCGAGACGCAAACGGATCGCACCGGAGTTGGACGAGAGAGAAACTGAGCATGTAGGTCAGCAGACGCCAAGACGCGCGTCCGCGCTGGCGCGAGTCCCGCGCACCACCCCAAACCGCGTTTCGCCCTTCCTTCCAGCCAGCACAACCGCGCTGGCATCACCAGCGCCTCCACGCACCCCAGCGTGCACGCCTCGTTCGCTCAGCCCGCGTCCGCGCTGCTCCTCCGTCCGCTGGGTGCATTCTCTTTTCTTTCGAGGCGTCGTCGCGTCCGGCGATCGATCTCCTGTCCACTCGGTGGGCGCTGCGTCCGGCTGGACAACCTGAAATTTGCTCGCGTCACGTCCGTGTTGTTCGAATTTTCTGTTTGTGCTATAAATCACGTAATTAAAGCGCACGGAACCACAGGCATAAACATATTCAGATTTTTCTCACAGCTCTCAGACGCGATTTTCTTTCTCCTTTCATTTCTTTTCTTTTTCTTTTCCCTTTAATCATTTTGTGCTTGGATTAACAATTAGATTGTACGATTCCGGATGGTTGAAAGACGAATTTGTCTATGAAATGGTTGTAAGTTTTCCTGATTTTGATTATGTCTATGTAATTGAGATTTGAATTATTTCTACCATGAGATGAATTATGAATTGTTGGGAAATATATGTTTAATCGTTCTTATCTTGAATTGTGATTATTGAATTGATGATTTGCGATTCTTCATCCGTATAAATTGTTTATTTTATGATCTTCATACATGGTGTTCGAAAGAATAGTGTAGGTTGATTGTATGCTTATGTTTGATGATAAAGATATGCGAGAGCAGATTTATATTAAATATGAGTTTGACAATGAAAGTGATCGAGAGATTGGTTTGTTGTTGAATAAATGATATATGCGGTTAGGGTTTTGCTATCGTGTGCTTTGTAGTAAAATATCCTTCGTAGTTGATGGTTGGTTGATTGAGAGATCCCCTGTCATTAAGTTCGAGTCTAACGTTGATGTAATCGAGAGGTAGTTAGTGTTGACCGTTTGGTGAGAGGCGTGGGTATTTTATGCATTGTGTGCGGGTCTTTGATTTATTAATTGTGAGGATAGATTCGAACCCTAGAACACCGTCTCCAATTCCGTGTATCGTCAATTCCTATTGTTGTCCAAGTGCATCCGCTCTTATCTGCTTTATTTTATTTCCTGCTTGCGTCCTTTTCGTGACAGCCCCTTTATGTTAGGACGTTAGTATTTCTTTTCTGCTTCTGTGTTTGACATAGAACCGTAGCCCTGTTAAGCCTTCCTCGAGAGATTCGACTTGGGTCGACCTTACCATTCTATAAGGACCTCGTACTATTGCGAGCGACTGAAAAGAACAATTTGGTCGGAACACTTGACGTGAACCTCGGGTCACGATCTGACGTAATCGATACCGGCACACCATGTAACCATACGATTTCTCTGACGTAAAGCTGAGCAAGCTTATCTAACCCGACGTCATCCGAATCGGTAAGAAATGAGTGACTTCGATCGGTCTATCGGCGACAACCCATATAGCGGTGTTTCCTCTCACGACCTTGGAAAACTCACCAAAAATCCATACCGATATGATCCCATTTCCACTCACGGGATTGGTAGCGGTTACAACAATCTGACGGACGTTGGTGTACAGACTTTCACTTGCGACAAGCCAAACAACGTTCCACAAACGCTGACTACATCCTTTTTCATCCCTTCCCACCATAAGTTCCTCTTAAGGTCTCTCAGACATTTTGGTGCTTCCTAGATGAGTTTGTATACGAGGCCTCATGCGCTTACTCATGATTTTATCTCTCAATTCCTATTGAGTGGCACATAACCTTCCTCGGAATAGTAGCGCGTTGTCTCGCTTCTGTAAAACCCTTGCTATCTTCTAGCCTTGCTTTCAAACGCATCTTCTCCAGGAATTCGTCTCCTCGCTGCGCACTCACGATGGCTTCTCTCAGGTCCGGTTCAGCTGTCAAAGCTGCGACTAATCCTTGCACTGATTCCGGCGGGTGAATCACTTCCAAGCTGAGCTTCTCGAAATCTCGAATAAGCTCTTTCTCTTGCGTAAGAAGATATCCCAACTTCACTCTCGACTTGCGACTGAGGGCATCTTCTACAACATTCGCTTTCCCCGGGTGATAACTGATAGAGCAATCATAATCCTTTACCAACTCTAGCCATCTCCTTTGCCTCATGTTCAGTTCTTTTTGTTCAAAGAAATACTTGAGGCTCTTGTGATCCGTGAAGATCTCACACTTAACTCCATAGAGATAGTGCCTCCAAATCTTCAACGCATGAACACCGCCGCTAACTCCAGGGTCGTGAGTTGGGTAGCTCAACTCGTGCGGTTTCAACCGGCGAGGCAGCGTAGCTATAACCTTCCGATTACGCATGAGAATGCAACCCAAACCAAGTTTGGATGCATCGGTGTGAACCATAAACCCACCGTTCCTGTCAAACTTACCAAGAAAGCTTGACACTTCCTTCCCGATCATCCTCACCGCCCGGTCTTGAGATCATCGCACGCATAAACACTCGTCCTTATGCCGTGAAACAAACTTCCACTCCCGGTGTTAGAAAAGAAACTTCTCTCTCGAGACAGCGTATAGTTGCCATGTGCTTTTCCAGCCAATCCATGCTAAAGATGACATCGAAATCTTCCATTCCGATGACATACAAATTGACAAGGACCTTCGCTCATGATTTCTACTTCACGGTTACGCAAATCTCTTTTGCCTTTAGCACTTCTCGACGGGATGCTAATTTTCCAGGGTACTCTGTGATTTCTTGGGTACCAAACCCAACCTTTCACACGCGATTCTCGAAACGAAAGAATGTGAGGCTCCTGTATCAAACAAAGCGAAAACGGGTATATCACTCATATGGATTATACTGCAAGATTTCGGGAGCTTGAGCTGCCGCGCGATTCAAGCGTACACCCTTTCTTGCTGCGGTGGCCTTTGGTTTCTTGGCCTAGGGTGACCTCCGCCTCGTTATTTGTCCTCGGCGGAGCATGATTACGCCTCTGTGGAGCTGGATCTTTGCCTTCTTGGCGGCTGCATTCTTGGCCTCCTAACGGACAATCTCGGCGTAATGTCCAGACTTACAACGATAGCACTCGGTGCTACCTTGCTTGCACTCGAAATGATTCCTTGGCATTTCGGCACCAAGGTTTTCACTCCTGCGCATGGGTTGGAAATTTCTTCCCGTGTTGCCTTTCTCTCGGCAGATGCCTTGATTCCTTGGAATTCTTGGACCGCTTTGGTTCCTTGGAACACTTGATTGCCTTTCCTCGATCATCCCATTTCCTCTTACCTCTTCTCCGTCGGATGGCTGTCGGGTGGCATCGTTCTTTCTGAGGGCAACATTGACTCAATGTTTAAAGCCGGTTTAAAAGCGCGCATCGTCGGATCTCCACGGTGACGGCGAAATTCCGATCTCGGTGAGTCCTCTCGAACACGTGCCTGGCAGCCTCGATTACCAACCAGTGCGTAGCATAGCGTGACGGGCGATTGAGCGGCGATCGCTTTTCGGTGACCGTCCGCCTTCGACGCGAAGATTCGAACTTCGTTTTGCCTTCTCGCGCTGTAAGCGCCGGGCATGTACTTTCCATGAGTTCTTCCTTGAAATCTTCCCGTATACCTTGCCTTGTCACTTATGTAATATCCGTAATTTTAAGATCAATTGAATTACGATAATAAATTCCGTAATTAGTATTATTAATTAATGCGAAAATTAAAATCTTAATTAGTCGACTCTTGACTTTGACCAAGCATAATTAGATAATTTATTGTATAAGATTCGCGATGCTTAGTGAATTAAGGAATATAACTTCGTATATTCCTTGAGCGTAATTTTCTAACGTCGAATAAATTCGACAATTCGTTTCTGATTGTTAAGCTATTAAGCTTAATTTGAAATTCCTATTATTATAGGAATAAATAAAGTTGTAATAAACTTTATTTTGAACATTTTAGAGATAATCAAGCTATGAGAATTTAGAGGCGTTTCAAACGTCTCGTTTAGAATAATGCGATAACTTTAGCATATGATCTCGAAATTATAAAATTCAAATTCTATAATTATTTTATGATATAAGAGCATTATTTATCATCAAAATAATGCTAGAGAATTATAAATTTAAAGCCCCAATAATTAGGGTTCGAAAACTCTAATTTCGAAAAAATTAGGGTTTTGTGAATCTAAATTATTTTAATACTTTTCTATGATTAAATTATTATCTAAGACATATAATATGTCACATAAGTATGTAATAGCTATTTTATACAAAGAAATAAAATGTTTGGGAACAACTTAGTGATTTTGAAAATTAGGGTTTTCTAAGTACAAATTAATTTTTATTCTTATTCAATTAATGATATATGATAATTATTATATTATTATGACATCATTAAGGATAAAATGAGGTGTATTACAAGTTGCACAAGTTGGGTGACATCTATATGGTGATTGGCGAAAACTAGGGTTTTCTAAGCATGATATTTAATTTAATTCTTATCGATTAATGATGTATCATAATTATTATATTAAAATGATATTATTAAGGATAATATATAGTATTATACCAAGTGGCACAAGTGGAGGCACACTTGTACATAGGGACGAAAATTGCACATTTTATAAGATTTTGTGAACAAAATCTTACTGATTAATGAAAGAGATAAGATATGATCTTATCATATTATGAGGTGTAAAGTAGTAGTAGTATACAATTTGATCAAGTAACCTAAGCCTTGCTTCCCTATTGGCGAAAATTGCTAGATAAATATTATAAAATTGTGAATTAATTATTTTAAGACAAGTGTGATACAAGTGTATGAATAATTGATGCACCAAATAAAAGATAAGATATGATAAGGTTCTTGACAAGATTCTTGATAAGGTTAGAGATAAGGTTTGCAACAAGTGTGCTTAGATATTTTCATAAAATAATAATAAAATAATTAACCTAAGTCATAAATACCCGAAGAAGGCTCTCGTTTCTTCATACTACACATGAGATTTGAAAATCATAAGAGAAAAGAGAGTGTTCTCGATCCTTTCAAACCCGAGCTTAGAACAAAAAGCGTTCGCGATCGTTTCTAATCCGATTAAAGGTTAGATTTCTTACAAACTTTGTATATACATTAGAATTTATGTTATAAGCTTAGTGTGTTCATATGATTTTGAAAATTACATAACTTATGCTAATATGTTTAGATATTATGTTTATATGATGTTATTAAGCATATAGTATAATTATATCATGAAATTAAGCATGCTATTAAATTTAAAATTTGGACCGAAAATATAGGAAGGACATATGTTGATGATTTTGATTTTTAATTGTTAATTTGAGCATGGAATAATAATCTAGGGTATTAAACAAGCTTATATGAATTTATATAGAATTTTTGGAGAACTTTAGTACCTAAGTTCAAGACTATCAAAAATTATAATATATGATATGATGTTGAGATATAAACCATATTTAAGTGTTATCATGTCATATTGATGATGTAGATTCATAGTATATGGTTGTAGGAATTTATTGAAATTTATAAAATTAATTGGACCTAAGTCGAAGTTTGAAATATGACTTAGGTAAATAAAATTCAATAGTTCATAATAAATAACAATTATGTTATAGTAAGCATAGTTAAGGATGATTAAGTGTTATGTGAATTTATTGGAATTTTTAAAAATGGTTTACTTAGTGAATTATGAAAACTAAAAACCATATAGTATAATTCTAAGGCATATGATTTTATTTGACCAAAGTAAATACATAATATGATCTAAAATAATGTTTTAGACATAGTATGATTTTATAGGAATTTTGGAACAAAATTGTGCATTAAAATCGAAAATGCATAAGAAATTGAAAAAGTCAAAATGTTGACTTTATGTTGACCAAAGTCAAAATTGTTGACTTTTGTTGACTTAGTCAAAATAGTTGACCAAAATCGTTGACCAAGGTCAGCGGACACATAATTCAATGTCTGCGATCTATGTAGCGTGAGTGCGTTTAGTAAGAATGTAACTTACGTTACGTAAGTACGTTAAAGCGTCATTACGTACTAAAAGATAGAATAACTCTTATAAATTGAAAAAATTCATAATCGATATCGATTAAATAGGAAGCGTCGAAATAAGTCGGTGATAGCCTATTTGATCGTAGAGCGTTATAGACTATGTTAGCCTCTATCGAGCGTGACCGACGTACTAAAATCATTCTTACATTAAGGTGATCGTGGACTTGGCGATCGACATAGAAAGGAACCATAGTATAAAGACTACGTATCTGAGGTGGGCTTTACTCAAAACCCTTTTATTCTGACGCTTTCTTGAAAAGTATTTATTTACAAAGCTTTCGGTTGAGAAATAATTATGAGCTGTTATTACATGCCCAAAGTATTTATGTTTTATGTATGGATCTATCGTGAGATGGTTAGCGAACCGTGAAAGTTATCGATTGTTGGGTAGCTCCCAACTTTATAGAAAATCGATATCGGATCTGTGCTAGATCACGAGAATTCCTAGCACGGATTAACGTGTACACCATAGGTATTTGTGAGCCGTTAGCAACATCTTGACGGTCGCGGCGTGCGTAGAGGAGGCTACCTCTGGCGTGAGCAGTTATGAAAATGTCTGAGATGATACGGATCATACATACCAGAAAATGCCTGCGGGCGATCTTTTGAAAAGTGATAAAGTATTTTGGTATTCACGAGTTATTTCTACTAAAACCCTCGTGCTATACTAATGGGCAGTGTAATTTAATAAAAGTATTTTGGCATGAGTCCACTAAGTGCATTCTTGTACTTAGCCCTGCATGTTTGGTTTTAAATGTGCAGGTTGAGCTGACGATGGATGGACAAGTGTTGAGCGATCGGAGTTTTGTCGTGATATAGTTTAACCTTGAATGCATATCGTCATATATGCATTCACATGCTTTCATTGTTTAAACACATAGTTATGTTTTGATTATGGATGCATATCACCTTGGATCGATCGAACCCTCTTGTTATAGATCATTGGTCTAGTTATATGAATTCGTTGTATGATCACCTCCTATCTTTTGATATATTATAAGATTGTTTATCATCTCTCTTATCATTTTATGTTCTTAATCCATGTTTAATAGTATGATCCGTTAATCCGTACTTTAGATTGGCGGTACATTACGATTAATATCGAGCGGGTCGTCCTTTGAACCTAAAACTTTTCTTTCAAAGTCAAAGTCTAGATTGAGTCACTAGACTTCTAGAAATCGGTGACTATGCTCAACACTCCATCTCATCAAGCTCAATAGGGAAAAAGGTAAACCATCTTTTCGGTTTGAAATTTGAAAGTTGAAAGTGATAGAGTTGAGTTGAGTGAAAAGCTTTGAAAGCAGATTGAACTCATATTTTGAAAATAGTGAAAGATGTGAAAGTTGAAAAGTTTTGGAAAGTATTCCAAAAGAATTTTACAATAAAATGAGAAAAGTTGACAATTATATGTCGAAAAAGTGATCTGAGTTCTGAGAGAACAAGAAAGCAATGACATAGCTATGTCGAGGTGATCATTGAATCAAATCTGAGAAAGTATAATATCTGTTATGATTATTTGAAAGTTTGAAAGTTTATTTTAAATTTCAAAGTTTTTATGAAAATCGATATGTTATCCCAAAGAACATAGATGCTATAAGTAGCATGCTCACCTCTTGAACATAGAAGTATAAAATAGAAGCTTTATTCCCTGCAAGAACTATAGCAAAATAGTGACTTACGGACGAATGAAAAGTTAGTTGAAAACAAACTTGAGTTTTCAATGAAAGGTGACGAAAAAGGGATCAAGGGTGCAAGATGCGGGTTCAATATGGAACATGGAAGCTAAGCGAACTTTGAAAAGAAACTCGTCGAGCGTAAAAGTGAGCTAGTACTCGGCAGTGGCGAGAAACATTCACGGAAAATCACGCAGGCAGAAAACTGCATTGCGCGGTGTTTTGTTTTAACTCGTTCTCTTTCACCGAACTACTGTTTTGCGAACAGTTTTCGTTCACATACTCCTATCTCAAAGAGCTTTATTTCGTATGAAGGATGATATTCCTAAATCCTTATCCAAAATCCGTGAGAGACAGCTAAAGTCAGATTGAAAATCTGCCTAGAATAAGGACCTTGGTGGAAAGAAAAGAAATTAGAAAATTGTTGAAAGTAAGACTTCTTTAGTACGTAAAGTGGTGTTGTGATGTATGTTGAACATAGATCCTTCTTTGTAAACATTTATCGCTTATCGAGATATGTTTGCTTTATCCTCTTACGAGATATATTCCATTCTTTTATACGCTTATCGGATATAGATTGACTTACGCTAGTATTATGCATGTAAGATGGCGAGCCGTATTACTACCATGAAGCGAAGGATAAGGCCGAGATTCACACGGAGAAGTCACGCAAGCCTATCGCACTTATAGTATGAGTTGGGCGGCAGTTTAGGCGAGTTCTTGATGAGCTATCTACGATTATGGATGGGCGCCCATCAATACGGTGTGACGAGGATATGGCGGCATCAAGCGTTTACTCACTCGTTTGCGATTGATTGGGAAGACTATGCTAGAGAAATATCGGGCGATTACATTTATCGTGCGAGCATCGATTATGATTTGATTGGAGACCTACCGAGGTTCGTCGGTCATCTCATATATGTCATAGCATATATAAGCGGCGCGAGGGCCTATCTACAGGGAGTACACTTGGCGGGGCGACACACGGAATGGGTATACGGAAGTTCCTCAGTGGTCGACCTGCGGTGCAAGGTTCTTGGGCGGGGGATCGGCCGAGCATGTGGCGAGGCATCGTGACCCGGTCATTGGGAGTGCAGTTCTTCCACCTATGGCGTTCGGACATCCGGCGCGATCGGCACCACAGTTCCACCACCAATGACGGCCTTATCACGAGGAACATCCATAGGGGCACATGATCCTCGGAAGATTATGTTCCTATGCGAGGCGTGTATCTTGTAGGTGATGATGGGCTGGACCGTCACGTGGCGTGCTCGAGAGGAAGCTCGGAGGAAGAATCGAGGAGGACCCGAAGAAGAGGAGGACCACGAAGAAGATCAGTGAAAGCGGGCTGCGAGAAAACCATAGGAACATGGGCGAGAATGAATATTAGTATCACAGTAGTATGTAATATGTAGTAGCGATGTTAACAAAGTTATAGAAAGATAGTACCTTGTAAACACTATGAGATCTTTTGAAGTCTTATGACTTATCTGAATAGTCCTCTTTGAGGCATTTTCCATATATATATACAATAACCTAGAAGGGTTTTGCGACAAAGTGAGTATTAGATGGATGTGTAATTTTACTAGAGGTTTCTATGCTTAAAATTACACAAAGATGCTATGAATAGTAATTGCGATAAACAAATATTGACTACGTTTTTATAATAGAATGCCATGAGACACGCACGGAACCCGAAAATAGGAGGCGAGGAAGGAGAGGGAAGAGTACTAACGGATGAAGAAGAAGAAATGATACCACAACCACCTCCACCTCCACTTTGACCGTAGGGTTGAGGAGTTATTCATAGGCAAAACCACCTTCTTTCAATGGCAAAGGAAGCCCGAAGGCGCCGAACAATGGGTCGGGGCCATAGAAAGGATTTTCGACTTCCTTCTTTGTACCACCCACGGAAAGATTATCTTGTGTTGCGTTTGACTCACGGACCGGATTTACGGTGGGAGGCAAGAAGGAAAACACACACTGAACAAATGGAATACCTCACTTGGGATGATTTTAAGATTGAATTATATGAAATACATTCCCAAGAGTTATCGAAAGAAAAGGAGATTGAATTTTCAATCTAAAACAAGGAAAGGCAGCGGTGTGATGCGACCGTCTTTTACGTGATATGTCTAGATCGCTCGGACTTAGTTAGCGACATGAAGATGTCGAGAAAAGTTGAGGCGGGACTAAGGCACGAGATTAAAATGTCTTTGGCAAGTCATGGAGACTTAACCTATCTGAGGCTCTAAGTCGAGCTCTGAGACATCGAGCCGCGATGCAGAAGAAAAACGCATCGACCCAATCCCAAATTCTCGGTGATAAAGGAAGCGAAAATGGGAAGGAGGTTATAATAACAACCTTAGCGAGGAGGTTTCAAAGGCCGTGGCGAGTAACATGGCACCCGAGGCGAAGTGGAAGAAACGAGTACTTTCACGCCCATGGGAGGACAACGAGGCAGAGAAAGGTTCCTCCTTGCCCAAAGTGTAATAAGTGCACACGGTGTATGTCTATTAGGCGGTGTCGGTTCTATAAATGTGGCATGAAAGGCCACTACGCAAATGTATGCCGGATTACGCGGGAGGACAAGGAGGCCCAATCGACCAAATCAAACCCGGCCACGAGGCGATACGGTACCGGCCTTGGCGGCGGCGTGACAACATCCACAAAGGCAACGGCCGGCATATCAGCGAGAGCAAGCACCTCGCCAACCACAGCCAGCTCGGGGCGGAACCTATCTCGCTACATAGGCGTCAAAGCGAACAAAACCAAGGTAACTAGCGGGTATGGGATTGCTTTGCAATATACCTATTATACTTTTGTTCGATCTGGTGCTTCGCATTCTTTCATTTCAAAAGCATGCGTTGATATGTTAGAACTTAAACACGAGAAACAAATCGAAATGAGAATCTCTCATCACCTATAGGAGGTATTATGACCGTTACAGGCTTGCTCGAACTTAGAGTTGAACTTAGGCTCACAAGGTTCTAGCAAATAACTGAGCGTAATACCTATGGGGATGTAGATATAATCTAGGAATGGATTGGTTGGCGAAAACCATTCCACGATCCTATCAAAGAGAAGAATTTCGATGCAACCACCGGGAAGCGAAGCTACGAACTTTTATGGAATTAGTATGGGAAGAAAATCGATAATATCCGCACTCAAGCAAGGAGAATGATGAACAAAAGGAATGTCAAGCATTCCTTGTTTATCTAAATGGAGAAGAAAAGCGAAAACAGAATTGAAGGCGTGGAAATTGTTAGAATTTCAGGGCGTCTTTCACGACACGTTACAGGACTACCCCGGACGGCGGCTAGAGTTCACAATTGATGCGGGCCGGATCGGCTCGATATCAAAAGCGCCATCTGAGAATGGCACCAAAGGAACTCGAAGAGCTAAAATTCAAATCAAAATTATTGGACTTGGGTTTTATTAGACCAGTGTTTCACCATGGGGGCACTGTCTGTTCGTCGAGAAGAAAGATGGTTCGTTGCGAATGTGCATCGATTATCGGAATTAAACAAGCGGCGCTTAAGAACAAATATCCGCTACAGAGGATAGCGATTTGTTCGATCGGTTAAGAAGGTGCAGCGTATTCTCGAAAATCGATCTTAAATCGGGATACCATCAACTAAAAATACGACCGGAAGATATATCTAAAGCGGCATTCGAACAAGATATGGGCACTATGAGTTTGTAGTTGTGCCGTTCGATCGACTAATGCACTGCCGTATTTATGGATCTTATGAACCGAGTGTTCCATCCATATTTGGATAAGTTTGTCTTGGTCTTCATAGATGATATTCTCATCTATTAGAAGAGCGAGGAGGAACATAGGGAACACTTGAGAATAGTGTTCTGAGACCTACGAGGCGAACAACTTTATGCTAAATTGAGCAAGTGTGAATTTTGGCTTAAGGAAGTAATATTCCTTGGACACATTGTGTCGTGGAAGGAATAAAGTTGATCAGGCAAAGGTCGAATTTGTACTGAGGATGGAAAACACCGACCACTCAAAATGAAATTGAAGTTTCCTAGGATTAGCTGGTTATTATAGGAGATTCATTGAAGGATTCTCCAAGATAGCAAGGCGATGACACGACTACTCAGAAAGGAATTAAATTCATTTGGACGGACGAATCGAGGTGAATTTCAAACACTTAAGGAAAAGTTAACTAGTGCACGATACTAGTTGTTCGATTCAAACAAAAGTATGTTGTCTATCTTTGGCTTCCGAGAATGGACTTGGTTGCGTGTTGATGCGAAGGAAGGTAATAGCATCGCATCACGGCAACTTAGACCACATGAGTTGAACTACCCGACTCATGACTTGGGCTGGCATTTGTGGTCCATGCCTTAAAGATTTGGAGACATCGTCTCTACGGGGTGAGATGTGAAATCTTCTTGACCACAAAGCTTAAAATACTTTTCGAGCAAAAGATCTGAACATGAGGCAAAGGAGATGGCTCGAATTAGTAAAGATTATGTTGTGGTATAAATTACCACCCAGGCAAGGCAAATGTGGTGGCGATGCCTTGAGTCGTGAAATCAACCCAATATGGGATGTCTTTTCACCTGAGAAGAAAAACTCATTAGAGAGTTTGAAAGGATGGAAATAGAGATGATTGAAAAACCACAAGCGATCACGAGTCATATTGCTACACTCACTTTGACATCGACTTAAGAAAAGGATAATAGGCGGACAAAGGATGGAGGAAAAGTTAGAAAGCGAGAGCGAGGTAAAGGTGAAGGATTAAAGGTTTCGAAGCATAGGACAATGCCCTATTGTTTGAAGGAAGATTGTGCGTTCGAGATAACAACAATCTTGAAATGAAATCATGAGTGAAGCTCATGATACTCATATACCGCTCACCCGGTGAGTACAAAATGTATCAAGACTTAAAGGAAAAGTTTTGGTGGGAAGGTATGAAGAGATATAGCCTCTTTTGTCGAATTTGTAGCTTGTCAACAAGTGAAAGCACTACATCAACGACCTTATGGAAGCTACAATCTTTGGAGATTCACGAGTGGAAGTGGGACGATATAACAATGGACTTTGTAAGGTTTACCAAAGTCGAAGAAGAAGCTCTTGCTATATGGGTAGTAGTGGATCGCCTTACCAAATGTGCTCGTTTACGCCTATCAAAACTACTCATGAATCGGATAAGTTAATGACTATATGTGAAAGAGATCGTGCGCCTACGGTGCCAAAATCTATCACTTACGATAGAGATTCAAAGTTCACATCAAAATTTTGGACTAGCTTGCAAAGAGAGTTGGGAGCGAAATTAAATTTTAGCACGACTTTCCATCCACAAGCAGGCGGGCAATCGAGCGAACAATCCAAACACTTGAGGACATATTACGAGCGGTGGTTTTGGATAGAGCGAGCTTGGGAATATGTCTTACCACTCATAGAGTTACTTTATAATAATAGTTATCGAGCAGCGATTGATATGGCCCCATATGAGGCCTTGTATGGAAGGAAATGCCGATCACCACTTTATTGGGATGAAGTGGGTGAAAGGAAAATTTTAGGGCACGATACGATGGGGAAATGATTGAAATTGTTCGCCAAATTAGGCAAAGAATCAAAGAAGCTCAAGATAGGTAAAAATCTTATGCCGATACCGTAGAACCGAGCTACACTTTGAATGTGGCGACAAAGTTTTCTTAAAGTCTCACCATCTAAAGGGATCATAAGATTCGGAGTGAAAGGAAAGTTAAGGCCACGTTTCATAGGACCTTATGAAATCCTTGAAAGAATAGGTCTGTAGCCTATCGATTAGCACTTCCGCCAAGTTTAGGCAATGTCCATAATGTATTCCACGTATCGCAATTGAGAAAATCGTGTATGACCCAAACACGTAATCCATCATGATGATGTGATTTTAAACCCGACATGAGTTACGTGGAAGAACTACGGCTATTTTAGATCGTAAGGTTCAGCGGTGAGAATAAATCAATATCGATAGTGAAAGTCTATGGGCACCACGGACGAGAAGAAGCCGCGTGGGAACTCGGGGCGCCATGAAAAGCGATACCGAACTCTTTTGAGGTATGCAAATTCGAGGGCGAAATTTATTTTAAGGGGTAGAATGTAATATCCGTAATTTTAATCTTGAATTACGATAATAAATTCCGTAATTAGTATTATTAATTAATAATTAAAATCTTAATTAGTCGACTCTTGACTTTGACCAAGCATAATTAGATAATTTACGTATAAGATTCGCGATGCTTAGTGAATTAAGGAATATAACTTCAATATTCCTTGAACGTAATTTTCTAACGTCGAATAAATTCGACAATTCGTTTCTGATATTGTTAAGCTATTAAGCAATTTGAAATTCCTATTATTATAGGAATAAATAAAGTTGTAATAAACTTTATTTTGAACATTTTAGAGATAATCAAGCTATGAGAATTTAGAGGCGTTTAAACGTCTACGTTTAGAATAATGCGATAACTTTAGCATATGATCTCGAAATTATAAAATTCAAATTCCTATAATTATTTTATGATATAAGAGCATTATTTATCATCAAAATAATGCTAGAGAATTATAAATTTAAAGCCCCAATAATTAGGGTTCGAAAACTCTAATTTCGAAAAAATTAGGGTTTTGTGAATCTAAATTATTTCAATACTTTTCTATGATTAAATTATTATCTAAGACATATAATATGTCACATAAGTATGTAATAGCTATTTTATACAAAGAAATAAAATGTTTGGGAACAACTTAGTGATTTCGAAAATTAGGGTTTTCTAAGTACAAATTAATTTTTATTCTTATTCAATTAATGATATATGATAATTATTATATTATTATGACATCATTAAGGATAAAATGAGGTGTATTACAAGTTGCACAAGTTGGGTGACATCTATATGGTGATTGGCGAAAACTAGGGTTTCTAAGCATGATATTTAATTTAATTCTTATCCGATTAATGATGTATCATAATTATTATATTAAAATGATATTATTAAGGATAATATATAGTATTATACCAAGTGGCACAAGTGGAGCACACTTGTACATAGGGACGAAAATTGCACATTTTATAAGATTTTGTGAACAAAATCTTACTACTGATTAATGAAAGAGATAAGATATGATCTTATCATATTATGAGGTGTAAAGTAGTAGTAGTATACAATTTGATCAAGTAACCTAAGCCTTGCTTCCTATTGGCGAAAATTGCTAGATAAATATTATAAAATTGTGAATTAATTATTTTAAGACAAGTGTGATACAAGTGTATGAATAATTGATGCACCGAATAAAAGATAAGATATGATAAGGTTCTTGACAAGATTCTTGATAAGGTTAGAGATAAGGTTTGCAACAAGTGTGCTTAGATATTTTCATAAAATAATAATAAAATAATTAACCTAAGTCATAAATACCCAAAGAAGGCTCTCGTTTCTTCATACTACACCAAGATTTGAAAATCATAAGAGAAAAGAGAGTGTTCTCGATCCTTTCAAACCCGAGCTTAGAACAAAGAAAGCGTTCGCGATCGTTTCTAATCCGATTAAAGGTTAGATTTCTTACAAACTTTGTATATACATTAGAATTTATGTTATAAGCTTAGTGTGTTCATATGATTTTCGAAAATTACATAACTTATGCTAATATGTTTAGATTTATGTTTATATGATGTTATTAAGCATATAGTATAATTATATCATGAAATTAAGCATGCTATTAAATTTAAAATTTGGACCGAAAATATAGGAAGGACATATGTTGATGATTTTGATTTTTAATTGTTAATTTGAGCATGGAATAATAATCTAGGGTATTAAACAAGCTTATATGAATTTATATAGAATTTTTGGAGAACTTTAGTACCTAAGTTCAAGACTATCAAAAATTATAATATATGATATGATGTTGAGATATAAACCATATTTAAGTGTTATCATGTCATATTGATGATGTAGATTCATAGTATATGGTTGTAGGAATTTATTGAAATTTATAAAATTAATTGGACCTAAGTCGAAGTTTGAAATATGACTTAGGTAAATAAAATTCAATAGTTCATAATAAATAACAATTATGTTATAGTAAGCATAGTTAAGGATGATTAAGTGTTATGTGAATTTATTGGAATTTTTAAAAATGGTTTACTTAGTGAATTATGAAACTAAAAACCATATAGTATAATTCTAAGGCATATGATTTTATTTGACCAAAGTAAATACATAATATGATCTAAAATAATGTTTTAGACATAGTATGATTTTATAGAAATTTTGGAACAAAATTGTGCATTAAAATCGAAAATGCATAAGAAATTGAAAAAGTCAAAATGTTGACTTTATGTTGACCAAAGTCAAAATTGTTGAATTTTTGTTGACTTGTCAAAATAGTTGACCAAAATCGTTGACCAAGGTCAGCGAACACATAATTCAATAATCGCGATCTATGTAGCGTAGTGCGTTTAGTAAGAATGTAACTTACGTTACGTAAGTACGTTAAAGCGTCATTACATACTAAAAGATAGAATAACTCTTATAAATTGAAAAAATTCATAATCGATATCGATTAAATAGGAAGCGTCGAAATAAGTCCGCGATAGCCTATTTGATCGTGAGAGCGTTATAGACTATGTTCGCCTCTATCGAGCGTGACCGACATACTAAAATCATTCTTACGTTAAGGTGATACGTGGACTTGAGCGATCGACATAGAAAGGGAACCATAGTATAAAGACCTACGTATCTGAGGTGGGCTTTACTCAAAACCCTTTTATTTACGCTTTCTTGAAAAGTATTTATTTACAAAGCTTTCGGTTGAAAATAATTATGAGCTGTTATTACATGCCCAAAGTATTTATGTTTTATGTATGGATCCTATCATGAGATGGTTAGCGAACCATGAAAGTTATCGATTGTTGGGTAGCTCCCAACTTTATAGAAAATCGATATCGGATCTGTGCTAGATCACGAAATTCCTAGCACGGATTAACGTGTACACCATAGGTATTGTGAGCCGTTAGCAACATCTTGACGGTCGCGGCGTGCGTAGAGGAGGCTACCTACAGGCGTGAGCAGTTATGAAAATGTCTGAGATGATACGGATCATACATACGAGAAAATGCTGCGGCGATCTTTTGAAAAGTGATAAAGTATTTTGGTATTCACGAGTTATTTCTACTAAAACCCTCGTGCTATACTAATGGGCGATGTAATTTAATAAAAGTATTTTGGCATGAGTCCACTAAGTGCATTCTTGTACTTAGCCTGCATGTTGTTTTAAATGTGCGGGTTGGTGACGATGGATGGACAAGTGTTGGCGATCGGAGTTTTTGTCGTGATATAGTTTAACCTTGAATGCATATCGTCATATATGCATTCACATGCTTTCATTGTTTAAACACATAGTTATGTTTTGATTATTGATGCATATCACCTTGGATCGATCGAACCCTCTTGTTATAGATCATTGGTCTAGTTATATGAATTCGTTGTATGATCACCTCCTATCTTTTGATATATTATAAGATTGTTTATCATCTCTCTTATCATTTTATGTTCTTAATCCATGTTTAATAGTATGATCCGTTAATCCGTACTTTAGATTGGCGGCTGTTACATAATCCATGCTTCTAGCAGATTCTGCGTCATCACTGTACACACCGACTACCTAGATCCACATCCTCCATATCCATCCACTATTCCTCGCTTTCGTCCAGCGGTTCCATTCATCTCTCCTCATCTTCTCTTTCCTTCCAATCGGGGCTGAATTGGCGGCTTAAAAGCGATCCTGCATGGAAGCAAGCCTCGTGGGTATGATCCCATCAGCGTACTGGCTCGATTGCACGAGTATCGGTGAAAGGCGTGCTGAGTCCCTGTCTCTGGCGCTTGCTCTTCCTCAACATGCCCGACCTCGTGAGTCATCGCTACTCTGGATCACGGGTCCTCACGAGTCCTCACTATCCTCCTCGTTCTCATCTGGGTCCTCCTCTCTTCCTCGCCAGTCGCCTTCCTGGATGCCGGCCGACACGGTTTGGTGGCATGAAGATTACGATTCAGGCCTTCTTGCCCGCCATCGGACGGACAATATCTCTCGTCTGGAAGTTCACGCCTCAAAGTCGTTCCGGTCCTCCGGAAGGTAAGGATCGTCGATGGAGGTGTCTTGTTGGTGTATCTTGTTTCACCGGTGATCGCTGATTGATGGTTGTTCTCCCAGCGGCTCTTGGGAACATCATCCCTATCATCGATCGGATCGGTCCTCGAGGGTGTCTCGCAACCACATCCTCCTCGGATGGTATACCTCGGTGGTGCATCCCTTGTCTCCATACTCGGCGGCGAACTCGGTAAAGTCCAGGTGGGTGCCTCGTGATAGGATCTCGTCCCGAACAACACGTGTCCTTGCTTTCTAGCCACGGCCGCCATCCGTCGATAGCCTTTCGGTCATCCGATAGTAGGCCTCGTGCTCGACACTTTCCCTTTGTCTCGAACCTTTCTCCATAACCCGACAAATCTTCCCATAAATACTCCCAATGGCTCATGAATATTCGGGTACATTCACGAATTTACGGATATGCTCATCCATTACGTGAGATCTCAACCAACGTTATGCGGGCCATGAATATCAATAAACCTACATGTTAGTTCACCATAAAACAACAACAAATATTCACGTTTCCTTTTCCGCCGATCATCACGGGTAATCTTGTTTCAAACACATGTTCATCTCAACACATATCGATATCAATATCGATATCGATATTAATCATAATAATCACGTAAGCAAATCAGAGTTCACTTACAAGCACTCGTTTATCAAAATAAACAAGATTTTCAATCAACAATACATTGCTATGTAAACACATAGACTTACATCAACCATATGTGATCACATTAATCACATCATATCATATAAACGATTTTCACATCACGACCACATGTGGCCCTTTTGTTCCATCAACAATCACTTCCACATCCACGTCACCATCCAACCATACCTCGTCCACATCACGTTTACATCACATAAACTCTTACCAAGCCAAAGCACATGAAACCAAGATCATATCAAGCATCACATAGCCACATAAAGCATCGACAAATAAACACATACCTCGTCCCATTTTAAAGGAGGCGGTGACGGTGGTGAGGGTAGGCATGCACGATGAGCAGTTTAGAAGAACAAGTTCTAAACACTCAATTTCAAACGCACATGATATAAAGCAAGCGAACTGCTTTGATATCAAATAATTATGAAAACTAGATGCGAGAACATTGCTCGATACCAGTCGTCACGCCCAATTCAGGAAGGCATGGATGCCGGGGTGTGATTAGGGTGAGGGTTAGAAGCGGGGAAGAAGGGATACATATAACATGCGATAAGAAGATGTGACCATGAAATGGGCGACATCTCCTCTATAACTAGGACATATCACGAAGGGATGGGTACACAAACAATCCACCAATGAATAATATCGATATCATAACCTCGGAAAAACATGATCTTGGTGTATTATAAGTAATCGAGAAAGCGAAATAGCATTACATCACATCGACTAGACCGGTCAACCACATAGCATGCTCATATCGAGACTCGCGTGAATAACATAATAAATCTTGTTCCCAACCGAAAGCAAATAAGGGACAAGAATACATCAATATCGAATACGTATATAACATAACATCGGAAGCATAGCATGAAGAACCCAGCACTCCACGCCGGCGTGGCGAGT
Organism: Salvia rosmarinus; assembly: GCA_036937905.1. Lineage (NCBI taxonomy): Eukaryota > Viridiplantae > Streptophyta > Magnoliopsida > Lamiales > Lamiaceae > Salvia > Salvia rosmarinus. The sequence goes on along the minus strand of CM072822.1, from coordinate 40,034,406 downwards.
CCAGCCCTCCTCCATACAGTGAAAAGATTTGAAAAAGAGTTTGGGGTGAGTACTAGCGCACTCGGTGGGGTTTTATCGTAAATCAAAAGAATCATGATGTCGTGTTGAGCACTTCCTTTAGAAAATGGATAACCCGGGCATGTACTTCCTTTAGAAAACTCGAAGCAACGGAAACATCCCGAGCATGCGTAAGCGTGAAAAGTAAAAGCGGAATCGGTACTTTAGTAGAATGCATAGCCGGAACTCAAAACCTAAAGGACCCGTAGCGCAGGTGTCCGTCGGCCACCAAACGGCGCTGACAATGACAGCACGGCGGCGGTAATAAGCGGTGGCGGTTTGGCGGAAATGGCGACCTCATTGTTTCTCGCCTCGTCCTTTTATAATCCCGAGTTCTATGCTATCGATCTACTAAAAGGCGGAATCAAAACAAGAAAAGGACAAAACAGAAAAGCGGGCTGCGGGGGTGGTTGATCGGCGGTGGTGGCTCGGCAAGGCGCGAATGGCGCCCGCCGAGCCAGCCCCGGCTCGATCCCCACTCCTCCCGTGCAGCCGCAGCGTACAGCAGGCTGCTCGGCTCTTCCGTAAACACAGAGGCGAAGGAAATGAGCGTTGAAAATGAAGGCCCTAGCCTCCTATTTATAGGAAAGCAGGGGCTGCAACTTCTTAAGTTGCCCTTTTCAAAACGCAAAACCGACGCAACTTTTGCAAACGGACTCCAAATTTAGCAAACTTAGTACCCATGGACACGAAATAAAATACGGACACAATGACTATAAACAAGATATGCTTTAAAAGACCAATGAAAAGTTCGGTTTTCGATAACTTCCTGAGTGCAAACCTTTATGGGTGGTCGAAAACTCGCATACTTAGTGTCTATGAATTCATCATAAGACACTCTTCACAACGCTCGAGGTTTCATGACGGTCGATCACGAAACAAAAGTCAACCTTTGACCTTTTCTCAAAAAGCGTGCCGTGCAAAGCGAGAAGCTTAAAAGGCGGGGTATTACAAGAGGGTAGAGCCCTTATTGAATTTTAAGTCCACTTATTTCACAACAATGATTTTCTTTTTTTCTTTTCTTTTCATTTCTTTTCTTCTTTTTTTTCTTTTTTTTCTTTTTTTCTTTATTGAAAAATCATACAAGAAAGGGGTTCCATGTACGAAGTATATGACCACGATCACACGATTGTCTAATCACGACTTCCTAATTATGTCCCACAATTCAAATTGACACCTAAGTTCCATCACACCAAAACCATATACCAAGAGGCGAAGCGAAATTGGATCAAAACACAATTAATTCAACTTAAAGCATAACTCTTCATGCACCATTGATTTCAAGAAAATAAAATCATCTCTAATCCAAACAAAAAATCAAGAAACGACAAAACACAATCAAAACAGAAACTGAAACCCGGCCCCCACACTTAAAACATGCAAGGTCCTCATTGCAGATAAATATAAAAGAGATAAGTAGAGGCGACTTCGAAAGCGAAGAAGCGGGCAGCGGGAATCGTAGCGAAACAAAAACTACAAAATAGTAAACAAAAGCAGGCAAAACAACACGAAAACAAAGACGCACGCAAAACATAAAACACATACACTCCAATAATGAAGAATCACTATTGGTGGATGGCGGTGGTGGAGGAGGCGCCGTGAAAGGTAGTCAGCGTTCCACCGAGCCTCAAGAGCGTACCGTCTGTGATTACGCTCAATCATCTGCGGATTATATTCATTCCAGTAGCGGTTACGCTCATGCCACTGGCGATTACATTCGTCGAGGCGTTGATTTTGCTGATCAAATCGAGTGTAGATATCTTGGCGAAACTACGTCCAGTGGCGGCTAACTCACTCCTAAACCGCCCAACTCTTCATGAATGAAGTTGTATCCTTACCGATGATGCATCATTTGCGAAGCGGAGCGATGGATGGTTGGGATATGCGTTGCTCTGAACCGGCTCACTGTCTTCTCTTGCCTCATCACCCTCCTTCGGAAGGTAGGGTAGTATCGAAAATGGCCATATCGCCCGAAGGCGCATGAGATGGTCCTGCATCTGTTGCTTGGGCTGCTGCGAGCTGCGCATGCATATATTTCTTCACACAATTCCTCATATCATGAGGTACAAGAGTAGTCTCGTTAAATGCAAAAGGGGCGCCTTGAAGCTCACTAAGATCAATCATCTTAGGTCTTATCAAATCTTGCCCAGGAATATGGCGTCCATCGATATTAATAATTCTTAAATGGAGGGCTAGACCAGTAGGAATTTGACATAGGGTCGGCCGACATTTCTTACGTCGCTGAACCAGCTGCAAGTGCTCCCAAATGAAGAATGTCGGTGAGACCTTTGTCTTCTTCACTGCGCAAGTGAGCAAGAAGACCTCAGCCGTATTAACCTTGTTGGCCTATTCATTTCCAAAAACATTGAATGCTATAAATTTATGGACCATTGCCAATGCTGAATCCTTGATAAATCCACTTGGCATTCCAACAGACGACCAGTTATTAAACCCTGACAATTCCTTCCAAGCCTCTCTGACATTGAATGAAGGGGGTACACCACGTGCACCTGAAGTAGGAAATCCAAACACCCGTTCATAATACGGTGTGTGACATATTCTTGCCATAATGCACGACGTGTCAAAACATCGATTCATCATCAATATGCATTGTGCAATAAAATTCAATCAACAATGGAGAGAAACCAGCAAATCCATCATAGCATATTGCATCAATCCTAAATTTTCAAATATTTCTTTACTCTATCCTCAAGTCTAAACTTTGCATCAATTGCCAATTGAATTGATGCGGATGAGTAATCTCTTGAAATGCAAATCGTCGATAATGTGTACCTTCCACCGGATTATAGATAGGAAATGTGGCTGAGTACATGATGCTTATGTCCTTCACTGGTTCTTCCATCGGAACATCGTCATCTCGAGGATGACGAGAGCTGGATCCGGCAACATTCTTAGTCCGAACCATAATGATATAGGCTGAGAGGTTACGGATGATGAGTTCGGATAAAGCAGGAAACGTCGGACGCGTTGAGAGCGTCGGACGCACGGAGCCGAAGGTAGCGCCGGACGGAGGAGGAGGCGCGAGCGCTGGCGCGAATGTAGCGCCGATGCAGGCGAGAGAGGCGTTGGGCGCGTGGCGCGGTAGCGCGGGCGGGGCGGGAAGGCTGGCTGGAGGAGGGGCGCGCGACGATGGAGAAAGCGCTAGGTGGGAAACGCCGGACGATCTGAGGCGTCGGACAGAGGATAGGCACTGAGGCGAGCGACGGGAAGCGAGGCGCGCAGCGTTTTAGCGAAACGCCGGACGGGAGGCGCTGAGGCGCGGAGATGGAGATAGCGGAATGTGGGAAACGCCGGACGATTTGAGGCGCTGGACGGAGAATAGGCGCTGAGGCGAGCGACGGGAAACGAGGCGCGTGGCGTTTTAGCGAAACACCGGACGGAAGCTGAGGCGGCGACGGGGAATTGAAGTGGGCGGCAGTTCTAGGCGAGGAAGAAGCGCACCGCAAGAGAATGAAAGGGATAATAAGAACCCTAACTCACGTAAATATATATATATAAAAATATATATTATTATTATTATAATTATTTATTTATTAATTTTTATTTTTTTATTTTTATTTGACCCAGCACCGGTTTGGGTGCGTCCGGCGCTGGGACAGCTCTCTGCCCGATATTTATTCGAACCTAGCGCCGGTTTGGGTGCGTCCGGCGCTGGGACATCTCTCTGCCCGTTTTTTTATTTGCCTCCCAATGCCGGTTTGGGTGCGTCCGGCGCTGGGTCAGCTCTCTGCCCGATTTTTGATTTGCCTCCCCAACGTCGGTTTGGGTGCGTCCGGTGTTGGGTCATCTCTCTGCCCGTTTTTTGATTTGCCCCCAAGCGCCGGTTTGGGTGCGTCCGACGCTGGGTCAGCTCTCTGCCCGATTTTTGATTTGCCCCCCCAGCGCCGGTTTGGGTGCGTCCGACGCCTGGGGTACCTCCCTGGACGAGTTCGCAGTGTTGGTTTGCTTGAGTCCAGCGCTTGGATGCTTTTCTGCTCGATGTTCCACCTTCTCTCATCCACTCCAAATTCCAAATCTAGATAAAATAACACCTCATCGTGCACCACATAAAACCAAAACAAAGATCAAAACACGAGCAAAAACAAAGCGAAAAGAAATCAAGGACAAAACAATAAGAAACGTGGGTTGCCTCCCACAAAGCGCATGTTTACTGTCATTAGCTTGACAAGAAGAGATCAGGTCGATAAGGGGTCAGCAACGAAAATAGATTCCACCATGAAGGATGTCAGACCCCCTTCTACATAGGGCTTCACACGTTGACCATTGACCTCGAACGATTCCTCTGAACCTTCTTTAGATAGCACGACCGAACCATACGGTTTCACTTGCTTAATAATGAACGGGCCACTCCAACGAGACTTCAACATCCTGGGAAAAAGCTTCAGTCGGGAATTGAACAACAAAACATCCATTCCGGCCTTCAAATCTTTGTGCACAATGTGTTTGTCGTGGAGGGCCTTCACATTTTCTTTGTAAATTCGGGCATTGTCATATGCCTCATTACGTAATTCTTCAAGCTCTGAGATTTGTAACATCCTACGCTGGGAAGCATCTTGCATCTCCAAAGAAATGGTTTTGATGGCCCACATGGCCTTGTGCTCAATCTCCACCGGAAGATGACATGCCTTCCCAAACACCAACCGATAAGGACTCATCCCGATGATGCTTTTGTATGCGGTGCGGTACGCCCATAGTGCATCGGGTAGTTTGGTCGACCAATCCTTTCGAGAAGTTTGAACTATTTTCTCAAGAATCCCTTTGATTTGCCGATTGCTAGTCTCGGCTTGTCCCGATGTCTGTGGGTGGTAAGGCGTCGCCACCTTGTGGTTAATCCCACTCTTTTTCATCAACTTGTCAAACAACTCAGTATATTCTCCTGCACAAACTTCAATACAACATAAGAATCACATGTCCTAGTGGGGATAGCCTCGACCCACTTGGACACGTAGTCAACAGCAAGCAGAATATATTCAAAACCAAAAGACTTAGGGAAAGGTCCCATAAAATCAATTCCCCACACATCAAAAATTTCTACCACAAGAATATTATTGAGGCATCTCATTCAGGCACCTATAGATCCCGTCTTGTTGGCATCGATCACAAGCACGATAGAACGCCAGTCGCCCTGAACAATGATGGCGATAGAATCGATCGAGGACCTTGAAAGCGTCATTTGTCCACCGAAATGTCCTCCATAATCACCATTGTGGCATCTTTCCAACACTTGGGATTGCTCTTCCTCAGGTACACATCGACGGATCACATCATCCTTCCCGAATTTGAACAGATATGGCTCGTCCCAGAAATATTGCCTGCACAAGGTTATAAAACGCTTCATTTCCTGAAAGGTTAGATCAGGTCTCATCACCCCACAAGCAAGATAATTCACAATGTCAGCGAACCACGGGGAAGATGAGACCGCAAAAGCATTTTCATAAGGAGATGATCATTTCTTCAAAACACCAATCAACGCTTCTTCCTCATACCGAGCTAAAGACGAGGAGATGATCACTGGCTTGGCTCTCCCTTCCTCAAGGAACACATATTTCAAATGCGTTGGAAGTTCCTTGAGTTCAACAGGTGACTCAAGAAAGCTTGCCAGTTCACGTGCTAATTCTTCCTCGTCGGCCGATCCCATGAAAACCTCTTCAACAGTGTGTGCCTGCCAAAATACATTCTCGACCAAGGACTCAATAGCATCAACAAAGGCACAATCATCAATATAATGAGCAGTAGGGGCATTCAGGCTGTCTCTCACAGAAAATGTAACCGTAGTCCCTAAAACAGTCATCTTAATAAGACCACTCTTGACATCTATCATGGTATTAGTGGTGGCCATAAACGGTCTACCTAGGAGAGCAGTGTGAGACCTACCATCCTCCCTTACATCCCCAACTTCCAAGACCACAAAATCCATCAAATTTATTAAACCCCCCACATTAACCATAACATTTTCCACTACCCCTTCAGGGTATCTCATAGATCTATCAGCTAATTGAAAGGTCATGCCAGTGGGTTTCAACTCTTTAAGACCTAATTCTTGAAAGATAGAATAAGGCATCAAATTAATTCCCGCCCCTAAATCAAGCATACCTAAGGCCTCTTCCACATTCCCCATATCAATCTTAATGATAAAGCTACCTGGATCGCGAAGCTTGGGTGGAAGAGGAAGTTGCATGATTGAATTAGCCGTCTCGGAGACGACCACATTAGCAATGTCAACCCAGTTCCTCTTCTTGGAGGTGAGCTACTTAAAGAATTTAACATAAGCAGGGACAACCCGGACGACATCCAGCAGAGGCAAGTTGACGTGTACTTGAGACAGCAACTTGTAGAAATCGCTGAACTGTTGGTCCTGCTTGGCATTCGTCAACCGATGGGGTAAGGGACCCGGGGCTTGAACAATGCCTTTGCAGATTGTCCCGACGGAACAAAAGGATTGGCGGCTTTGTGCAACTCACTCTCATCATTCTTCTCGGGAACCTCTTCTTCAACATGAGGTTGCTCAACGTCGACAGTGGGTGCCTGTGAAGACATGGGAATCGACATGGTCACCTGGTTATCGATGACCTTTCCACTTCGAAAACCGTTATGGCATGAGCTTGATGAGCTTGTCCAGGTAACTTGTTCCTCTCACTCTGCTATCGTATCTTATTAATAGAAGTGGCAATCTGACCTATAGTGTCCTCGAGACGTCTCAACGTCACCTCAGTACTGTCGATGCTCTGATTGTTCTTAGCTATGTAGGCGCTAAGAGGATCTTCAGCAGGAATCTGCTGAGATTACGGTGGGCCGCATGGAAACTGTTGTTGTGGCGGAGGTTGCTAAGGGTATTACTGCGACGGAGGCGGCTGCTGTGGGTAAGGATACTGAGGTGGCGGCGTTTGCTGCTGGTAAGGATACTGTGGGTAAGACGGTTGTCGATATGACTGTTGTGGATATTGATATCGCATTGACCATAACCTTCGCTTCCGGTGGATATCTTCGAGCTATGTATTCTTTGTGCGGAGAGGCGTCGAGTCTGCGGGTTTGAACCCGAACCCTGACCTTGACTCTGATTCTTCCATCTTGAGTTGTACTACGGCTGAGATTGCTCATAAGTCGGCCTCGGCTCATAAGGCTGCCGAGTCGGAAAGTCTTGCATAGCGTAGGCTTCTACTCCACCTTCATAGACGGGTGTTCGCCAAAACGCCGCGCGCCTCATTTTTCGTCACTCGCCTCAGCGCCTACCCTCCGTCCGGCGCCTCAAATCGTCCGTTGTATCCTACCTTCCGCTTTCTCCATCTCAGCGCCTCAGCGCCCTCCTCCTTCCGGCGTTTCACCAAAACACCGCGTGCCTCGCTTCCGTCGCTCGCCTCAGTGCCTATCCTCTGTCCGGCGCCTCAGATCGTCCGGCGTTTCCCACCTAAAGCTTTCTCCATCGCCGCGTGCCCCTCCTCCCAGCGCCCTCCTCGCCCCGTCCGGCGCTACCTTCGGAACCGCGCGTCTCGTGCCCCAACGCCATCCTCGCTCCGTCCGACGCTACATTCGGCGCCGCGCGCCTCACGCCCCAGCGCCCTCCTCACTCCGTCTGGCGCTACCTTCGGCTCCGCACGTCCGACGCTCTCATTGCGTCCGGCGTTTCCTGCTTTATCCGAACTCATCATCCGGTATCCTCTCAGCCGATATCATTATGGTTCGAACTAAGAATGTTGCTGGATCCAGCTCTCGTCATCCTCGAGACGACGATGTTCCGATGGAAGAACCAGTGGAGGACATAAGCATCATGTACTCAGCCACATTTCCTATCTATAATCCGGTGGAAGGTACACATTGTCTCGATTTACATTTCAAGAGATTACTCCTCCGCGTCAATTCAATTAGCAATTGATGCAAAGTTTAGGACTTGGGGATGGAGTAAAGAAATATTTGAAAATTTTAGGATTGATGTAATATGCTATGATGGATTTACCTGGTTTCTCTCCATTGTTGATTGAATTTTATTGCACGATGCATATTGATGATGAATCCGATGTTTTGACCTGTCGTCTGTTGGGGCAAGAATATGTTGTCACACCTCGTATTATGAAGGGGGTGTTTGGATTTCCTACTACAGGTGCACGTGGTGTACCCCCTTCATTCAATGTCAGAGAGGCTTGGAAGGAATTATCAGGGTTTAATAACTGGTCGTCTGTTGGAATGCCAAGTGGATTTATCAAGGATTCAGCATTGGCAATGGTCCATAAATTTATAGCATTCAATGTTTTTGGAAATGAACAGGCCAACATGGTTAATACGGCTGAGGTCTTCTTGTTCACTTGCATAGTGAAGAAGACAAAGGTCTCACCGACATTCTTCATTTCGGAGCACTTGCAGCTGGTTCAGCGACGTAAGAAATGTCGGCCGACCCTGTGTCAAATTCCTACTGGTATAGCCCTCCATTTGGGGATTATTAATATCGATGGACGCCATATTCCTGGGCAAGATTTGATAAGACCTAAGATGATTGATCTTAGTGATCTTCGAGGCGCCCCTTTTGCATAAAACGAGACTACTCTTGTACCTCATGATATGAGGAATTGTGTGAAGAGATATATGCATGCGCAGCTCGCAGCAGGCCCAAGCAAGAGATGCAGACAATCTCATGCGCCTTCGGGCGATATGGCCATTTTCAATACTACCCTACCTTCCGAAGATGAGGGTGATGAGGCAAGAGAAGACACTGAGCCGGTTCAGAGCAACGCATATCCCAACCATCCACAGTTCCCTTCGCGGCAAGGATACAACTTCATTCGTAAAGAGTTGGCCCAGTTTAGGAGTGAGTTAGCCGGCCACTTGACAGAGTTTCGTCAAGATATCTACACTCGATTTGATTAGCAAAATCAACGTCTTGACGAACAGAATCAGGTGTGGCATGAGCAGAACCAGCGCTGTAATGAATATAATCAGCAGATGATTGAGCAGAATCAGCGCATGGCTGCTCTTGAGGCTCAGTAGAACGCTTGGACTACCTTTCATGGCGCTCCTCCTCCACCACCACCATCTGGCCAATAGTGATTCTTCACTATTGGAGTGTATGTGTTTTATGTTTTTGTGTGCGTCATTTTGTTTTCGTGTTGTTTTGCCTGTTTTTGTAGGTTTTGTTCGCGTGCCGATTCCCTGCTTGTTTTCGCTTTGGAAGTCGCCTCTGCTTATCTCTTTTATATTTATCTGCAATGAGGACCTTGCCTGTTTTAAGTGTGGGGGGGTTTCAGTTTCTGTTTTGGTTGTGTTTTTCGGTCACCCATGATCCTCGATGGGGTTTCTTCAAAGAAGGAATTCCTGATGGTAGTGAATCCTCCTTGTCCTTCCACAAAAGACCCCTCTCCTTCAAGAGTGAGAGGACTGTCCTCACTAATGATATCACAATCGGAATGATCAAATTCTGCCACACAAGGCAGTCGCGGTTTCCTTGGCTTACGAGTATACTTCAACGAGGATGCCAATCTAGGAGTTAGACTACGGCATCCCTGCATACACAACACTCAACAAACGAGATCAAGCCTTGCTGCGATGACAAAATAAGAAAGGCAAGGAGAAAAATAAAAACGAAAAACATGCAACATTAATAAAACGCCTAAAGTTTTCCCCGGCAACGGCGCCAAAATTTGTTGGACTTAAAAGATCACTAATAAAATCCCTCGCAATCTAACGAGGTCGTTCTAGCGAGCAAGTTAATCCGAGTCGTCTCTCAAGGAAAACTTAACAGGGCGTTACTAAGTTACCACACAAAAACAATTAAATTCCTAAACACTCTAATCACAAAGTGGGTTGATTGATCGTCACCTTAAAACAATAGATTACCTAGGCGAGAAATTATTAAACAAAAGAAAAATGAATTAACTAGGCGAAAATTAACAAAGCAGATAAATTACCTAGGCAAGAATTAAACCCTAGATTGAAGAACATAGAATCGACACGATAAACCCTAGACATGAATCGAATAGATTAAATAGAAGATAAGATTAATTAAGCAAACGTCAAAATTAAACATCAACAAGCATAGAAATCAATATCGAGAAATACTAGAACAAGATAAAACGATAAAGAAATCTCACGAATAGAAACGAACAATAGATTGAAGTCTTCCGGAATAGGAATTCAATAACAATAATCCGTACAATAATCTAGAATCACAATCAAAAGGAATTAAGAACAATACTATAATTACTTCAAGCAATAGGAGAGAATTGTCTCGGGCGTCCGCAATTCCGTAAGAAATAATAATATGAAAAGTGAAAAGTAGGGTTTCAGCGTTAAAACACGTATTTATAGCGTCGAAAAATAACGCGCAGCGTCGGACGCGACCAGCTACCGGACGCGCGCTCAAAACCATATGAACGCCGCCCAGCACCGGACGCAAGGCGGCGCGGACTCGTCAACTCTCGAGCGGGGCCGGCACGGACGCACGAGTCTCGAGGCAATTTCACTCAGTGAGCGCACGGACGCACGGAGTCTCGGGACAAATTTCACTTCAGGACGCAGTGCCGGACGCGCGCCAACGAACGCATGGTGTCTCGGGACGTTTATGCATTCTGCGCCCGGTGCGGACGCGAGCCAGCGACCGGACGCAGGCGTTCTCGAAGCGCCCGGCCGGACGCAAGCCAAAGACCGGATGCGGGCCTTCACTGATCTGGCGCGACACGATGCGCACAGCACCGCCACGTCGAGTCCGACGCTTGTGCGCTTCTTTATGCACAAACGTTGAAACGCAATCATTCCTACACACGTAACACAAACGAACATGATTCCAATAAAAGATGTTCAATTATAACTAAAAAGAAATCAAATCGTCTAAAACAAAAAGGGAAAAACATAACCAAAAACATGCAAAACACGAAGCTATCTAGATACTGATGAAAAACTCAGTTCATCAGATCCATGAAGATTGCTGGCGCGTTGGTCAAACCAAACGGCATCACGATGAACTCGTAGTGCCCGTTCATGGTCATGAACGTGGTCTTCGCAACGTCCTCCTTCCTGATCTTCAGCTGATGGTAACCTGACCTCAAATCGATCTTAGAGAAGACACTCGCTCATTTGAGCTGGTCAAAGATCGTCGATCCTTGGAAGAGGTTATCTGTTCTTGATCGTCAGCTTATTCAGCTCTTTGTAGTCAATGCACATCCGCGTTGACCCATCCTTCTTCTTGACGAACAGAACTAGCACTCCCCATGGCGACACACTAAGTCGGATAAAACCTAGATCCAACAACTCTTGCAACTACGCTTTTAGTTCCTATAATTCTTTAGGAGCCATTCTGTATGGTGCCTTTGATACTGGTGCTGCTCCTTGTTCCAGATCAATAGTGAATTTCACTTGTCTATCAGGCGGCAAGCCTGGCAAGTCCTCAGGAAACACATCCGGATATTCACACACTACTGGCTCCTCTTGCAACTGTTTGCGCTCTTCATCGTGCCATGTCAAACATACCAAGAAAGTTTGACAACTTTCTTTTCTAATCATCTTCACTACCTTCAGTGCTGAGATCATCGGGATAAAAACACTCATCCTTATGCCGTGGAAGCAAACTTCCACTCCTTTGGCTGTTTGAAAAGCAACTTCTCTCTCGAGACAAAGTATATTTACCCTGTGCTTTTCCAACCAATCCATGCTAAAGATTGCATCGAAATCTTCCATTCCGATGACATACAAATTGACAAGGACCTTCTGCTCACAGATTTCTACCTCCTGGTTCAGGCAAATCTCTTTTGCCTTTTGCATTTCCCATGATGGGATGCTAATTTCCAGGGTATTCTATGATTCCTTGGGTACCAAACCCAACCTCTCACATGCAACTCTCAAAACGAAAGAATGTGAGGCTCCTATATCAAACAAAGCGAAAACGAGTATATCCCTCACATGGATTATACCTGCAAGATTCCCGGGAGCTTGTGCTGCATGTTGCTGACTCAAGGCGTACACCCTGGCTTGCTGTGGCGGCCTTTGGTTTGTTGGCCTCGGATATCCTACTAGTCCATGGTTCATCCTTGGCGGAGCCTGGTTCTGCCTCTGTGGAGCCTGCTGCGGTCTCGCTGGGGGCTGCACCGCTGGTCCTCCTATTGAAGAACAATCTCGAGCGTAATGTCAAGACTTCCTACAATGGTAACACTCGACCTTACCTTGCCTGCATTCGCCCAAGTGATTCCTTTGGCATTTCTTGTAGGGAAATTTGATTTTAACTCTCTCCCGATGATCTATCTTGGATGTTTAATTCACCCCATACATTGATTATATTCCTAGCATGCACCTATATAATTAATTGCCACACGTTGTTTTCTCGTGTTTACCTACGAATTTGCCAGGCAAGGATTAGATCAAGACTCGTGCTTTGATCTTCTGGACTGTATCCCGATTGCCTAATCTCCAATGTCGAGTGAGGACAATCTATGGAGAGTACTGCAAAATTCTTCTTTCTTTCTCTTCACAATTTTTGAGATTTTCGAAAATAATGAATAGCATTCTTTTTTATTTTCTCTCACCATATATTTATAATGAAACCTAGATCCCATTTGGTTAGGATATCTGCATATCTAATAAATATAATAATATCTCTTTAGATAGAGAGGATCAAATAGAATCCATATGGGACTTTTATGAAGTGGATGAATTTCTCAGAAGTTCCAGGCCTAGATGGGCCAGCCAGGGATCAAATGCAAGGAATAAAGATGGGCCTCGAATAAATTAATTATCTTATGTTCAGCCCAGAACATAAATTAATTCATAAACATTTATTCATGCCACTAGAGAATAAATGTCGACTTACCCTTTATTTCCTAAGTTGAGTCGGGCTCGCACTAGACTTAACGAATCCCGTATTTAAGATATTAGACGTCCATTAATTATTTACGCTGATTCGATCGCTTAAAATAATTAATTACTTTAATCATAAGTAGTACCACCCAATCATATTATTGTACTTTAGATAACTCAACTGCAGGGGTTTAGTACAATAGACCTTTGAGCTCCTTAAGGGGCGCCATCATCCTAAGCGGATACGGTGACTCGTCTGCAACTAGCATGACATACAAGCACCGCCACCACCCAAGATGCGAGAATATTAGGTTAACTCTCGTAACCTCACCCATAACAAGACAAAGTGATGCTCGAGAACTCATACTCACCTAATACCTTATCGAGGTTTAGATCAACGTAAAGTCACCGAGATCTGGTTCTTCACGACGGTCGGATAGAAGAACACATCTCATTGTGATCCATCAATACAAAGACGCGTCAAGATAGACAAGCAACTAAGTCAAGTCACTTCTTATCTATACCGCAGACTATACCGACAACTCGTCCTCAAGTTTTCTCGGTTGTGTGATACTTTTATATCTCATTATGCTTGACCAATCATCTGGACTTCTATGATCTACAACACAATCGTATGATCTAACTTATATATGAGATAAGGGGACATACATATGCAATCAAGTAAACAATTCAGATAGGAGATTGTAATAGTGGTTACAGGTAGAGGTGGCAAAGTAGCGGGCCGGGTCGGGCCGACCCGAAATTTTTTCGGGCCTAGAAATGTGAAGCCCAAACCAACCCCGGGCGGGTTTTCAGGCGGGCGGGATTTTTTTAGATTATTTTTTAATTTTTTTAATATATAAAATTAATATTTTAAATTTCAAAAAAATAAATAAATTAAATATATAATTAAGATCTCATTACTCCAACTTAAATAAAGAATTAGTGATAAGAACATATTAAGCTTACTTAATCTTATGATAATGCTTCTTGTATATTTTGACATATTTATGTATTCATACGATGATATTGTAATACAATATAATTTTAGTTCTTTAATTTAAGGATAAATAAATTAATAATTACAAATCAAAGGTAAATGATGTTATTAAACGTTAATTCCACTTATACGCCTAAAATAATAAAAATAAATTAATTAATTATACAATATATATTTAAGAACAATGATTTAAAATAGTTTTTACATATTATAAGGTCATTAATCATCACCCTATATATTTTTGGAGATCATTTCTTTTATGAATTATTTTTGAATGATTTATAATGTTATTATTTTTGAAGTTATTATTTTTTTTAGAATTTTGATGTGTTGCAATTCAAAAAAAATATATTTTCCTGACCAGTATGTGAATTAGTAAGAAACTTTTACTATGAAATATAATTAATATTATTAAAAAGTTATAGATATGTATATTAAATAATTTATAAAATATATATATTTTTAATAAAATATTGGGCGGGCTTTTTTAGCCCAAAACCCGGGCTTTGGTCAAGCCCAGTGGGCCGGGTTTTTTTTGGTGGGCTTTTAGGCTCGGTTTTTTTTGGGCCTTTAATTTTTAAGCCCAAACCAACCCAAACCCCGGGTACCCCGAGCGGGCTTTTCGGGCCAGGCTCATTTTGCCGGCTCTAGTTACAGGAATCATTGTATACAAGCTCAACCAAAACTAATTCCAGTATACAAATCCAACAATCTCCAACTTATACTAAAGCAAACTTTTAGTATACAATGTGTCTCTACTAGCTATTACAAACAACACCATCACTTTGCTTTCTCCCACTTCTACAAAGTTTCCTTTCTAAGTGGGTGCCATCTTCTTGCAATCCAAGTCCTCGAATATGATCTTCGTAGACTTTTTGCGGCATGCTCTTCGTGAATGGGTCACTAGGTTATCCATGAGCCAATCTTTTCAATCAAGACGCCTCATCGTCTAACAATTTCTCGTATGACATGGTTCTTTCTCTCTATGTGTTTGGTTACCTTGTGGGTCCGTGGTTCCTTCGAGTTTGCCACTGCACCTGAGTTATCACAGGATTCTATGATACTCTTGGGCAAACTAGGTACCACATCTAGATCCATGAGGTAGTTCTTGAACTATATCGCCTCCTTAGCAGACTCCGAAGCGGCTACATATTCGGCTTCCATGGTAGAGTCCGCAATGTTGGATTTGTATACTCAAAGCAGTTTGGTTGAGATTGTATACAATGTTTACTGTTACCACTATTAAAATCTCCTATCTGAATTGTTTACTTGATTGCATATATCTAAGTCCCCTTATCTCGTATATAAGTTAGATCATACAGTGTAGAAGATCACGTAAGTGCGTATGATTGGTCAAGCTTAATAAGATATAAAAGTATCACGGATGAGACAACTTGAGGACGAGTTGTCGGTATAAGTGCTTGGTATAGATAAGAAGTGACTTGACATGGTTGCTTGTCTATCTTGATGCGTCTCGACGTATTGATGGATCACGGTGAGATGAGTTCTTCTATCGACCGCCGTGAAGAACCTAGATCTCGGTGACTTCACGATGATCTAAATCTCGATAAGGTATTAGGTGAGTATGAGTTCTTGACCATCACTTTGACTTGTTATGGGTGAGGGTTACATGATTTAACCCAAGATTCTCTGCATCTTGGGTGGTGGCAGTGCTTGTATGTCATGCTAGTTACATGTGTCGAGTCACCGTATCCATTTAGGATGATGACGTGCCCTTAAGGAGCTCAAAAGGTTTATTGTACTAAACCCTGCAGGTAGAGTTATCTCAAGTACAATAATAAGGTTGAGTGGTACTACTTATGAATTAAAGATATTAATTATTTTAAGCAATCGTAAGTTGTAAATAATTAATGGACGTACGATATCTTAAATACGGGGATTCGTAAAGTCTAAGTGCAAGCCCTACTCAACTTCATAAATAAAGGGGTAAATCAGCATTTATCTCTAGTGGCATGAATAAATGTTTATGAATTAATTTATGTTCTGGGCTGAACATAAGATAATTAATTTATATGAGGCCCATCTTTATTCCTTTCATTTGATTCCTGGGCTGGTCCATCCATGCCTGTGGCTAAGGTGAAAATCGCCCACTCTCTCCTAGTCCCATGGGACTCGATTTGATACTCTCTATCCTAAAGGATATTATTATATTTATTAGATATGCATAGATCCTATCTAGATAGGATTTGGGAGTGCATTATAAATATAAGGTGAGAGAGAAAATCAAGGCTAATCCTCATCCATATTTTCGAGAATTCTATTGCCAAAATAGTGAGATTTTGAAAATCTTGTGAGAAGAAAGAGGGTGATTTTCTATAGCATTCTCCATAGATTATCCTCACTCGACATTGGAGATTAGGCAGCGGGATACGCCTAGAAGATCAAAGCCCGAGTCTTGATCCGTTCTACCCCGACAGTTCGCGGTAAACACGAGAAAACCCTACGTGTTGCAATTAATTATATAGGTGCATGCTAGGCATATAATCAATGTATGGTGAATTAAACATCCAAGATAGATCATCGGGAGAGGGTTAAAATCAGATTTCTCTACAATTGGTATCAGAGCCTGGGATCAGTATCTTGGCTCTGTTGGATTAATTCACGTTTGATAATAACATGCGTAATTAATTAATTATGAATATGTCGTTCATCGTGGCTCGTTTAATTTTTGTCGGATTTTGTTTTTCACCACGAGAAAATCCGTGGTTAGATTAGATTTTTTCCTGTAAATCTTATCTGTAAAAGAAGAACGAAGACGAAAGCACGAAGAACGAGACGATGGGAGTTTACCAGAAAACCGGACGCACGGCGCGAGCTCAGCGCTCGGCGCCATGTGCGCGTTCTCGGTGGCATTGGCGGACAGGGGCGGTGGCGTTGGCGACAAGCCTCGGCGGGTCGCGGCAGCGGCCCGCCAGCGCCGGACACGCCTCGGCGGTTAGCGCACAGCGTCGGCGACAGGCGGCGAGGGTTGCGAGCTCGGCGGTCGGGCGTGTGGGGTGGGCGAAGCTTGCGCAAGGCCTCGCCACGCCCGGCGCCGAGGTGCGGAAACCTCGAGAGCGGCTCGCGAGCACTCACGATCGCGCGGCGGCGCCGGGGGCAAGGCGGCGGCGCGGCGCAGCGCGCTCTCGTCGCTGGTGGCGCGTCGGCGCGAGGGATTCTCGGCGGCCTCGGTGCGAGATTCATGCGTGGAAACCTCGGTGGACGCCGATAGCACCTGGCGCCTCTCGACGGCCTCGACGGGTCGCGCGGCAAGGCGCTCGAGGCAGCGACGCACGAGTGCCTCGGCGAGGCCGCATGCGCAGAGCGGCTCGGCGGCACCGGGCGGCGGGGCGCGTGATTCTCGTGCGAGTAACCTCAACGCTCGGATTTCTCAACAGCACGGGTAAGGCGGGGCGCGCGGCGGCGAATGTCCCTTTGTTCTCGGCGATCCTCGGCGGCGCTCCTCCACAGGGCATGGGCGACGGCGCATGAGGTGGGCGGCGGTGTGTTGGCCGCGCGCATGGGCTGTGCCCTAGCGCGCGGCCCAACCCTTATATGCTGACCCGGCCCGTTTGTTCTGGGCTGACCCGACCGGTTCGGCCCTGACCCGATTTTTTGACCCAGATCCTAAATTTTGACCCGGTTCCAGATTTTCAACCCGGTTAGGCCCGTTCCAATGATCCGGCCCATTTTTGTTTTTTCGCCCAAATTGCATTTTCTGAATCCGTCCGTGCGGGTGCACGCGAGGCTGCTTCCGAGTTTGAAGATGTACTTTGCAATTTTATGTAATAAATTAGGCAGGGAAGTACAGGATCCACGAGTGGGCCTCGATGAATGATTTTATTTTATTTTTATCGTTCAAAGCATGTCGTGGATGTTTAAATTATGCAGTAGCATGCTATGTATGTTTAATTACGTAGATAAACATGTTATATGTTTTCGTGATTGGATTATCATAGTAAGCATGCTAGGTTTATCACGTTTTTTCAAGCATATTTTAGAATTCTGCGAGCATGTTTTACATGTTGAGTTCTATAGAAAAGCATGCTAGGATTACGTGATCTGCATGGACAAACCTTTTGAAGCAAAAGACTAAGCAAGTAACCCGACATATTAATTTTAAATTAAAATGTCAAGACCTCCACATTTTGATCTCTAAACAAAGTTATACGCACTGTGAGTAAACGTCCACACGTGTGGCCTGCTTGCATTGTTTGTTATAAGTTTGTTAGATGAGATTTCTAAATAAAACATTTTAATCTATTGAGAAGTGGGAGTTTCATGTAAGCGCCCACACGCGGGCTTGCATATGCGATTTTCATAAGTTCTCTAGAGATAGATTTAAAATCGGATAACAAAGGAATTTGGATTGAAGCGGTATGGTCTAGTGAGTATGCCAATTCTAAGAATTCATTTTCATCGTTAAAATTGTGGTCATTGCTTAGACATCACCTCAAGTACAACTTCCGAAGTCCCTTCTTGTGATAGTGATGTGGTATAGTAAGGTCCAACCATTAATTTCATTTGTCGTAAGGATAAGTTGACATGGATTGAAATTAAGCGACTAAAAGGTATTTTTAGTGCAGTCGGGGGTTCATGTGGCGCCCACACGCGTGGCTTGCATGTGGGATTCCTTGGGCGATTGGAGGTTTCGATTAATATTGTTTTATCAAAAGGTTACAATATTATTGTTACGAATTATGTGCGATCGTATGCTTATGTATTTACATTACTTTTCAGATATGTCTCTTACATCGATTATCAACATGCTCGCACAAAATCTTCTATCCAGTCCAAATTTTATCGAGTGGAAACGAAACATGGAATATGTTCTTATCGCTGAAGAACACATGTTTGTTCTCACTACTCCCAAACCCGATGCCCTTACTGAAGCATCGACTAATGAGTAGCGAGAGTCAAGCAAACTTTGGCATAAGTCAAACAATATGGCCAAGTGCTATATGATGACTACGATGTCAAAAGGCTTGCAGCTGCAGCATCAGTCGATGGTAGACGCGACTGAAATATGGTCAAGTCTCGAGAGTAAGTTTGGGCAGTCGGATCGGACAGTCCGCTTCCACACAATGAGAGAAATTGTCACAGCCCCACAATCCTAAGTACGGATTAGCAGGGACTATAACTGTAAACATGAATGAACAAACATGGAGACTCTCTTTAATAAAAAGCGTAATACATACGACAAGTATGTTCTTCTCTGTCACAGCCCCTAAATCCTAAGTACGATTTAAAAGGGATTGTAACTCTAAACAGGGATAATTATACAGGGAGATTCATTTTAACAATAAACTGTAAAACATATGTCAAGTATATTCTTGGACTTTAGTACATAAATTTTAGGTTCTTGCAGCGGAAGACATGTGATAAGTACATATGACGATGTACTATCAAGGTATAAACTTTTCAAGTGACAATAATCTATTGCTCAACACTTTGCTCCATCCATCATACGCTCAACACGCACATTTAAAAACAAACATGCGGTGAGTACAAGAATACACTCGGTGGACTCATGCCAAAATATTTTATCATTTGAAGATTACTGCCACATCATGGTAAGACATGAGGGTTTTAGTTGAAATGCCTTGTGCTTACTAAAATCATTTTCATCATTTCTCAAAATCATCGCTCGGCGAGGCATTTTTCGGTGTGTATGATCCATATCCCTTAACATCCTTTCATCGTAACATCATAGTCGAGCGTCGTGAAGGAGGCCTCCTCACGACGCCGTGACCGCCGTGGTGTCCTTACTGAGACACGGTCACCTTGGTGTACACGTTAATCTAGCGGTATAAGCCTTGGCGTAGGATCCGATAACGATTTTCATTCATAAGTTGGGGCGACCCAACAACATTCATAACATTTCATAACATCTCATAACATCTCATGGATAGGATACATACACAAAACATAAACATTTTGGCGGGTAATCTTGTAAACATTTTATCAGCAGTTGAAATAAGCATCGTAATTAAATATTTCGAAGCATTATATTTTGAGTAGAGTAAAGCCCACGGACTATTGTTCGTCTTAAACTTGAGTATTCGTCGGCGTCCGGCCGTCGGCGTCGCGTCCGCGCTACGTAAAAGCGATGTTTTAGTGCGTCGTTCGCGTTTCTCGAGACTCTCAAAGTCTAGAATAATTTCGATATTCTATATCGGTATAAACTGAATTCTTTAATGAATTCGATCGCTTTTCAATTCGTATTTCGATTGAATAGTTCTCGTTCTTGAGACACGTTGATCGTGTCGTTTTAACCTTTACGGTTTAAGCGTTCGGCGTATTTATCGTTTCTCGATATAAGGTTTCAATTATGAAATCTTTTCTTACTAATGAGGTTTCTTACCTAATTAGTGCACCTTCGCGTATTAGCGTATTTATCGAGCGTATTTAAATGCGTTGACTTTAAAAGTCGACAATTTTGACTTTCGATAGTAATTTCTTACTAATTCATGTTATAAATCGATTTCCAATCGATTTCTTTTCATAAAGTCCTAATTCTCGATTTGTCACGTAAATCGATGAACTTTATTAATATTTTCTTAAATATTAATCCATTTATCCATAAATCCTTATTATTCATTTATAACGTTATTAAATATAACGTTTCGTTATAAACATAGTGATCTACTTTTATAAAATTTTATAAATCCCAAATATGTCCAAAATAATATTTAGACATATAATATATTATTACTCTTAATTAGAAAGGATTTAAAATCCTTATAATTCCTTTAATGCTCTCGATAATCCTTAAAATTACCAATGATTTCCAAAAAATTCTAAATTCATATAGTGTATTATTATACACTTATGGTCATTAATATGTATTAATATCATCCATATAACAATCGATCATCACCCTATTCACATAAGGCATATTTCACCTAGGGGGGTTCCAACACTTAGTCAAATTTTCAAGTGTTTAATTTCAGCAAAACAGTTTGAAACAACCCAGTGGCGTGCTTTGACGATTCATAACTCTCGATTCAGAATACGTATGGTCGCACAAAGATACATTCTGGAAACCTCTAAACATGTACTACAAGTTCTAAGAAGGAATTAAATCCAAAAGAGTCGTGGTTCTTGAGATATAGGGTCTCAAAGTGGGAAACTCAAACTGACTTCTATACTTAGAAAATTTTTCAGAATTTCAAGTTTTAGCTTAACGACGAGGGGTTTTGCGAGGCCCGTAACTTTTGACTCACAATGCCAAAATGGCTGCAGGCTACCAATTTCGAAACCTTGTAACAAGAACTACATATTTCATGAAGACCATACTGGAAAATATCTGACGCATCGAGAAATACATAAGCCCAAAGTTGACTAGTTGGAAATGGACAGTTTCCAGTAGGTGACTTTGGATCGATGAAAGGTATACCTATAAAACTTGGTTTGGGATCAAACTTTCCAGATCATAACTAGACATGGTGAGGAACATTTCTTATGAAGAAACCCAAGTCCAAATCGGACTACAAACGGCTTGAACATCTCACGTAAAAGTCATACTTGAACAGCCTATTACATGAAAAAATTCACTAAGGCAGTTTGTCCAAAAAGCTTACTGTAATGTATCAACTTTAAAAATTTACTGTGAGTTCATTATAAGGAATCTGGGAATGCAACCAATCATATTGAAAAGCCACTTAAGTCTAGTTTAATCCAGAAAAAACCTCACTCAATGATTCACAATAGATTGGGAGCTGAAAATATTTTACCACAAGCTATCGCTACAGTGACGGTTTTTGTGCAGTTATCTTGTAAAATCTGTAATAAATAGTAAACATTTTTAGAAAATTCTGAAAATTTACATACATCTTTTAGACATGCTGAATTATTCTTATGCCAAATTTTAGAGTTTTACCATTAGCCAAACTCGGAACAAAGATTATGAACCGTGGGTGATGAACATGGCAAATTTCACAGTTTTGTGCAGTGGTTTTGAAAAATATAAATAAAATAGTAAAACACATCAGATCGACTTGAAATTTTATACATATATACTATTCATGCTTAATATAAACATACATAAATTTCACCTTCATCTGACCACTGTAACTTAGTCAAATAAATTCCACAATCTACTGTTCGTGCAGCAACTTCCAGTTTTCAGTTTAGCTATGGTGGAAAAAGGGTCTCCATTGTAGGAGATGGAGTGAGGAGAGGAGAGGAGGAAGGGGACGACTGCAATCTGAATTTGGGGGGGGTTGTGTGGTGGTAGAGAGGTGGGGTGGTTGCTTAGGGGTGACAAGTGTTGTCTCATGGCCTTGCATGGGTGATACTTGTCTTCACATGCACACACACCTATTATACTATACACCCACACACATATGCACGAAATTGTGCACATATATATGTATATATATCAGATTTTAATAGTGTAGTTAGGTTATAATTAATCCCATGTCACTTAGATACATGTAATAGGAAAAATCAACAAGATAAACTTGTACACATAAGTGTATAGTTTTCGGCTATTACATTACCAATGGGTCCAATTTTATTTTACATGCCAAATATTGATATATGTTATACTCATATAGTTTAGATGATAAATAATATCATAGGATAAATTAATGACATCATTTTATGCGATAAAAATCGAGTTGAAAATTAGGGTTTTCGAGCGTTTGAAAAATGGTCACTATCAAATCTTGATGATCTAGCATTGATTTAATGCTAAATAATACTGTAATTACATATAATAATCATAGGAAATTAATTTCTATAATTCCTTGATCAATAAATTCACTTTTCGTTTAGTCTCTAGCGTTAACGTTTGAAAGCGTTGCAAAGCGTTCATTATCGACTCATCTCGAAATTATCGTAATAAAGTCGTAATCACTTTATTAAATTATTCCATTAATAATGGAATTTAATTCTAAGCTTATTTGCTTAGAAAATATCATGAAATTTTAACTATCGATCTGTGATCGGCGTTAAAATAATCTTGCCGATACACTTTATAATATTCTATTCTTTGATTCACAAATCTCGGTGAATATAACATAGGAATTCATTCCTTTGTAATTAATCGAAGTCATTATTCGATATCATTCTGATTGAATATCTCAGCGAAAACTTTGATTTACGGGTTTTAAATACCGTAATTAGGCATTTAATTCTGCGGGGTATTACATCCTACCCTCCTTAAAAGAAATTTCGTCCCGAAATTTGCATACCTCATAAAGTATGGTATCTTAACATCATAACTTTCCATGTGCTTTTCTTTCGTCCATGGTTCTTCCATTGGACTTTCATTAAAAACCCAAACTTGCTTCTCTAATCGTCGCATCGTACGATCAAATTAGTCATAGATTTTCATCATAACTCATCTAAGTCAAAGGTCACGTCATCATGTTGGTTTACGAGAATTGGGTCATTTTCGTATTTCCTTAACTGCGACACGTGGAAAAATATTTCGTACTTTCCCCCAAATGTGGTGGAAGTACCAAGCTATAGGCTACTAGGCCTATCATTGCTAGGAGCTCGTAAGGTCCTATAAAACGTGATCTCAACATTCTTGTATCTAAACTTATAATTCCTCTAGATGGAGAAATCTTAAGAAACTTTAATTCGCATTCGAGAATGCGGTTCGGGTTCTGGCGTACCGGTAAGACTTTTATACATCTGAGCTTTTCTTATTCTTTACCTCGTTGGTAGATATCTTAATCGTTTCATTTACAACGTCATGACTTTATACCTTTGCTCACCTACTTTGTTACAATAAAGTGGTGGTCGATACTTCTTTTCGCATGTCGCCTCATACGGCTACATTGATCGTTATTTGGTAGCTATGGTCGTGCGTAAACTTACCAAGTGGTACAATCGTTCTCACTTGCATCTTGGTTTAACACTTATGTTCTATCGTATCCTTAAGCGTTCATCTTGTCCTTTCGATTGTCTATACATGCGTGAGTGGACATCTATGTTAAAAGCAACCTCGTATCTAACTCGCTTTTGTGAGTTAGTTGAAATCTGGGGTACTCTTGAAGTCTCTATCGAGGCGATAGGTTTTGGTACTCGCTTGTAAATATCGATTTCCTTTATGTGCGGTGAGCTAACTTATCGGATCTATGAGTCATCGAATAGAGCGAGACAAAACATAATTGGCGAGTCGATCCACTACTAGCCATATAGTAGTGCGACTTCTTTATGACTTTGGTAAAATCATCATAAGATCTATTTCTATATCATTCTATTTTCATTCGTGTAGTTCTAGAGATTATACTCTCTTATAAGGCCTTTGATACAATGCCTTTACTTATTGGTAACCGAGACACTGCTCGACAATATGGTTATATCTCATTTCATTCCTTGCTATCTAACTTTTCTCGTAAATCATAATACATCTTAATAATGCCTGGTTGGCGGTATGAGAAGGATCATGAAATTAATTCTTGGTTTCATTTCTAAGCTTATTATTGCTTGGAAATATATATATATCTCTCTTTAGAAGCGGTAACATTGTCCAACGCTCCTTAAAATCCTTGACTCTCAATTCCTTATCTTAATTAGTATTCTATTCCATCTTCATTTTCTCTTTTTAGTCATATTTCACCTTGGTTGTGGGAATACTACTTACATTAGTCACGATTGCCCGACTATTCTTGTTCTCGTTTTCTTAATCTTTCCAATGAGTTTTCCTTTTCTATAAGGACATACCATGATTTAGACTGAATTTTATATCTTAGGCATTAGATTCTACATTACCCTTCCTTAGGTGATTATTTATCACAATTATAATCTTTTACTGATTCGTGCCATCTTTCCTATCCTGTATCCACGTTTCTTTGCTCGAAGAATAAGTTCAAACTTTTGTAAATTGTGAAGGGTTCTTAATTTATTGATATAGGAGTGAAATTTCCAAGACTTCGGTATTTATACCACTGTTACTATTCCAAGTCATGAGTTGGGAAATTATATTCATGTGGCCTAAGTCGTTGTGATGCATAAGTTATTATCTTTCTCATATTAATACATGGCCTTTCTTTCATTAATCCATGTAAATTTTGATTCTATTTTGTGGTAACTATCTTATTGGTCTTGTTACCTTAGAGAGTTCTTAATGGATCTCTAATAGTAGTTAATCAATCTATAAAATTCATGATCTTATTTTAGGTCATTGACGTCTTTCATCTTTAATTGTTTTGTCCTTTGTCGGTTACATTGTTTTCTTCTAAAGACACTATGTGCACGAGGAATATTTCTCTTTTAAGCCGAAATTTACAAAACAGCATTTGACAAAATTTGCCCAACTCTTAAAAGTCGTAAGACAGCCCTTCGATTTTCTTTATGTTCTTTCTCGTCCTTTGAATAGATAAGAACATCATCCATGAGATTGAGATAAAAATATCTAGGTCTGTGTGAAACACTCGATTTTTGAGGTTCATGAACAGGGCTGGTGCATTGGTTAGTCCGAATGGCGTAACTATTATCTCATAGTAACCATATCTTATTCGGAACAATTCATTTCCGTATTTCGGATACCATTCTTCAAGACCATATAATATTACATCATAATGCCTCGGTGAGGACTTTTCCTACATTACTTACGGTCGGTCTCTTGGTGGCGGCGATTAAGCGTCTAGTTCTTTTACACTCAAAGTTTTGACACTTTATTAACATATTCACAAAATTTCCAAACTACGTTTATTTTACATATTTTAATCACACCATTTTCATCATAAACCATTATCTACATATAAGTCTTATATGATCCTAAGATTCTATGTCTTTGAATGACCTTTGTCGGTCGTACTCTCCTTGAAACTTGCCTTTCTCCAAGTACGTTTTTGTTTCATATTTCGATGATTATTCTCTTTCAGAGAGCCAGGGGTCCAGCTGCTCCCCGTTTCTTCTTCAATATTAGAAGTTGGTGTTACTTTTATCAGAAAGTATGGTTGGGTTGGTAGCGGTAATTCTCCTAATCCGCGAGGGCGATAAGATTTTGTCCTTTTTGTCATTTTCGTCTCTTCTGGTATAATTGATGGCACGGGGCGTGGGGGCGTTTGGAACATCGGTACAACCATTCCTTTATGCCGTCTTTGTGTAACTTGCGAGGTGCGGGACAAGTACTCGTAGGTGTCGTTCCTACGCATTATATGTATACTTGGGTATATTGACAAATCTGGTGAGTCTGTCCGGCTTTGGAATTTTCTCATGGAGAAAATATTCTCTTAATACTTCTTTTGCAAAATTTTGCCAATCTGTTGGCAAATAGCGAGATCGTCGTTGGGTACCATCCTCATTTGACACTCTATAGTTACGAGTATCCATCGGAGGTGCAAAATTTTCTCCAAAGCTGTTCTAAATTCATTCCTAGTTCATATTAAAAGAGCCGATATACTCGTGTGAGTTATAACCTTGTAGGCCTTGGGGTTAACTCCTTCTTATTTTTTTTTTTTTTTTTTACTCGTGAGACCCCTTTTTTTGTCATCTGTAAGCATATAGTTCTAGATAAGTCCGACTTAATTTAAGCAATGGAGGAATTTTTAATAAGAAGGATCTCTTAATGAATTATACACACTTAAGGCGTATATAACTGTAGACTACTTGTGACACGACTCATGACACTTATCTTAATACTCATTTACATTTTACATCTTGATCGTATGTTGCCTTAAAGATATTCGCATAGGCGACGGTAGGTCTTGATATTCGTCATGTAAAACCCCTAACGAAAAAGCTAGGCCGGTCACTAATCACATGAATGAATGACCATTTCGAAACTTCTTGTCTCTAAAATTATATCTCGTTCCACATAGATATAATGATCCAAATCATTGGATAGAACTTAGGCGATTCTAGGTTCAATTACGAGCTTAAGCAACACTTGCGATGGTCAAAATTCTCGTATAGGTAAGGGATTTTCATTTCTTGATTCGCTTACCACGAATTGGGTTCTATCGCTTCTACGCACACTTGTGCGATGTTAGCGAAGCACATATATTGAACAAGATCTTATGGGTATTAGAAATTTTCCTCACACCTATCCCGCCTTTTGGTTACTTTGATCTGTTTTCGATGTGAAGTATAGGCTTTGGTCAACGGTCTTCCGTTTATTGAGTAAATGTCTATTTCATATGCCATTGGCCTTTCCATTGGGACATTATGTTCCTTGTTATGGTCTTCATTGCCTCATTCACCCTATACTTCTCGGTATCCGTATCGTTATGCTTTTACTAATAGCATTAGTGGTTAGGTCTACATCAACCTATCCTTTGATATTGATATTTCGATAATTAAATCTTATCGTAGAGATCGTCATGTCTCTATTACTATCATTCATTCTTAATCCAGTATGAATGATTTAATTCCCTTTTTCACTTTATCGATCTTAGAAATATATTTCTCATATATCCTTACTTTGAACTCTTTTCCAGAGAAATCCTTGTACTGGCATTTAGTGCCATCGTTCGTAATATCCCTTTTTGGATATACGTCATTTCTTCTTAATCTTTTATTGATTCATCATGAAATTTTTCATAAGATAAAATCCTTTGTCCACTGGGGATGTATTATACTTTTGCATTGACGTCAAATATCTTTACCATTTTTTTCGACATTAAATGAATGCTTCATTCCCATGTTAGAGATACTTAATATCCCATTTTATTGATCGTCCCAAAAGTATGAGGGATAATCGTCCAATTGGATTCACCTTAAAGTCCCTTAATGTGAATCTCTTCATATGTTCTCTTGGATGTATTTCCTTTGCAAGATCTATAGAAGCTATCTTGCTTGTTAACTATTAAGTTACACAAGACAAGCGTTTTGGGTGATCATAACTTAGGGTATTAAGATTTATTTCAAAATAATGAATCTATTTCTTTACTTCAAAGGAATTACCTTACTCATTGAAGTCATAACATTTCTGAAGCTTATGTCATATCATGAACTATCTACTTGTATAGTTCATAATTTCTTCTGTTGTTTTTGACTTTTGTCCATTTTCTTGAGCATGGTATCTGAAAGTAATCTTACTTTCGTTAAACTTCGGTTCCCACTTTCAGGACTAGAACCGTTATCATCGTCATATGGCTTGGTAGGGTAGTACATTCGTACTCCATAACTTAAATTCTAAGCATCTTATTTCCATGTCTTGGCCTTGGAGACATTTTCTCCATACTTGGCTTACATTCTAGGGCTATCCTAGTCGCTCACACAATCTCGAGGGTTATGATTTCTCAATCTCATTATCATCTGTTTAACCAAGTTTCAATTACTTGGAATCGATTATGCTCAAGCATAATCTCATTAACTTAGGTATAAGGCGAGATTTATTTCACGAGATGATATCATTTCTTCATATATATATTCTTTGAAAAGAATATCTTGCATGCATCTTTATTCTTTTAAGCGTGTCTAACCTACTAGCGAGGTTTCAAGGATATCCAACTATCTTAAAGATAAGTTGTAATCGCTCTCGTCATGACATAATAAGGAAAATTCATATCCCGGATATCTTATACTTTTCTTTGCTTTTATTCTTGCATTCGATGCTAAAGGGTATCTTATTCATAACCTTGTTATCATAACAATCTTATGAAGGCAAAACTTCATTGTCATCAATCTTTGTAAAGCCCATCAAAGGTCATCACATCCGTGTGCCATAGGAAGAATATCTCGTCTCATCGAGATTTTCTTTACATCATAATTTCTTGATGTCTATCACTTTCTTGATCCGAAACTTTTAGGTGGTGAGATAAGTTAACCTATTTCATGCCCGACATTTATCGCTTTACTAATTCGCTCTTAGGTGACAAGGTAAGTCAACTTTCATCTTACTTGATGGTTTCAAGAGTCGAGAAGAAATTATCACGACTACTTACAGGAGGTACTGTCTCACCCATCAAGATAACATCTTTTCAATGTTTGAATCAATATGCTCTTTGGACTGAAGAAATGGGGATCTAGGGTCCGAAGACCAGAATGATGACTACTGAGATTTCTTTGTTCATATGGGCTGGCCAGACCCGTCACAATTATATTCTCAGTCACATAAGGCTTTGGGTTCAAAAGGACACTTTGTAAATTTTTGTGTTTGGAAATTTTCTTCAGAAAAAGTGAGAAACTCGAATGAATTCTCAATTGGAACTAGGTCATAGAGTTAAACTCAACGACAGAAATTGGGTAACAAATAGAATTTTGAAAACTCATATACCCGTAATAGGTCATCAACAAAGTTCTCATGTATGTCAAGGTTCTACTTGTATTACTGAAGATCTTACTTTCTTAGTAACATTCTAGGATTCGTATCATACTATAACGTTCTTACTCTATACAGATCATAGATCTAACTTCAACTGATTCTCGTGAATTCTGGAGTAGGAATCAGGGATTTGGTCCTTCATAAGAAATGAAGTACAGTGCATTAGGAGCACGTAGACGAAAACCGTACGTAAATCGGAGTTCACACGACCGAGCAGTCAAAACAGAATCACTGTGCGGTGCGGGAAATTTACAGCGTTCGCGCCGAGGTCATAAGCGATGCCGACACCAAGGTCGTGCATGCCGTTACCGATGCCGGTAGTACAGAATATTGCCGACACCGAGGTAAGACAAACTACCCCATTCGACATGTCAAAGGCGATGTTATAAATGCCGATTTCGAAGTCTACAGTCGCACATGCCGAGGTCGAAGCCGAGGTCGTACATGTCGAGGTCGAACAATTTCGTATAAATCTTTCACTTTTCTTCACTCAAGATGGAATGAAGTTCTCAAATCCATCACTAATCTTGTTCTTGTAATTGAAGGAAGTTCTTACTTCTATGTTCTTTCGTAGAAAGGGATCATCGTCTTATAAGGTCTACGTTACGTTTGAACTAGCATGCTCATCATCATAATCAACTTTGAGATTGAAGTAAAACTTGAATATTCCTCGTAGCTCATTTGTACACATGTATTTCGTTGAATTTCAAGAATTCAACATATCATATTTGACAAATCAATGTCCAATCTTAATCATTTTAAAACATGAATAACATAACTTTGTTCATAATAATGAACCCTTATTAATTTCGAAATTGAACATTTCATCTTTGGCATATCATGCCAAAACTTTCTCATATCATTGTCATCATCTTTCTTATATCTTCCTTCCTTTCATAACTTTCTTGACAAATCATTTGTCACAACATTCATTCTCAACCTTTCTCATAGCTTTCATTTCTTTTGCAACATTTGCAATAACTTCCATCTTAAATAAATTCACACAACTTTCATTTCACTTGATAAAATTTTGTTTCACTTTCAAACTTTTCGTTTTCAAACCGAGAAAAATAATTTCATAAACATTCGTCTTGGCCAGGCTAATTTTCAAAACTTTGGAAAAAGAGTCATTTACCTCATTTCGGTTGAGCTTGATGTGATGGAGTGTTGAGCATTGTCGGTGATCTCTAGAAGTCTAATGACTCAATCTAGACTTAACTAAAAGGAGATTTTTAGTTCAAGAGCGAAGCTCGATATTGACCCACAATCCTACGGATTAGGGGGACTATAAGCGTAAACATGAATGAACAAACATACTCTTTAATAAAAACCGTAATACATACGACAAGTATGTTCTTCTCTGTCACAACCCTAAATCCTAAGTACGATTTAAAAGGTTGTAACTCTAAGCAGGATAATTATATAGGAGATTCTTTTAACAATAAGCGTAAAACATATGTCAGTATATTCTTGGACTTTAGTACATAAATTTTAGGTTCTTGCAATGGAAGACATGTGATAAGTACATATGACGATGTCTATCAAGGTATAAACTTTTCAATGACAATATTCCTATTGCTCAACCTTGCTCCATCCATCATACGCTCAACTCGCACATTTAAAAACAAACATGCGGTGAGTACAAGAATACACTCGGTGGAGTCATGCAAAAATATTTTATCATTTGTAGATTGCCTTTCGCCACATCATGGTAAGACACAGGGTTTTAGTTGAAATGCATTGTGCTTACTAAAAGATTTTCATCATTTCTCAAAATCATCGCTTTGGCGGGCATTTTTACGGTGTGTATGATCCATATCCGTAATGTCTTAACATCCTTTCATCATATCATCATAGTCGACACTCGGTGGACTCATGCGAAAATATTTTATCATTTGAAGATTACATCGCCACATCATGGTAAGACAAGGGTTTTAGTTGAAATGCCTTGTGCTTACTAAAATCATTTTCATCATTTCTTAAAATCATCGCTGGCCGGCATTTTTAGTGTGTATGATCCATATCCCTTAACATCCTTTCATCGTAACATCATAGTCAAACGTCGTGAAGGAGGCCTCCCTCTACGACGCCGTGACCGGCCGTGAGTTGTCCTTACAGACACAAATACCTTAGTGTACACGTTAATCCTAGCGGTATAAGCTCACGCAAGATAGGATCCGATATCGATTTTATTCATAAGTTGGGAGCGACCAACAACATTCATAACATTTCATAACATCTCATAACATCTCATGGATAGGATACATACACAACGTTAGAGGACTTGGATTGCGCTTGATGGCACACACTTAGAAAGGAACTTTTGTATAAGTGGGAGAAGCAAAGTGATGGTTGTTTGTAATAGCTAGTAGAAAGACACATTGTATACTAAAAGTTTGCTTTTGTATAAGTGGGAGATTGTTGGATTTGTATCTTGGCGCGGTTTGCTTGAGCTATGTTTCTGATACCACTATTACAATCTCTATCGATTTGAATCTTGATTGCATTATCTCATATATAAGTTAGATCATCATCAAGTACTGTATGATTGGGCTTAATGAGATATAAAAAGTTTCTGCACAATGAGGCGACTTTGGGACGAGTTGTGGGTTTGAGGCTGCGGTATAGATAAGAAGTGACTTGACTTGGTTGCTTGTCTATCTTTGATGCGTCTCGACGTATTGAAGGATCACGGTGAGATGAGTTCTTCTTTTCGGACCGTCGTGAAGAACCAAGATCTCGGTGACTTACGATGATCTAAACCTCGATAAGGTATTAGGTGAGTATGAGTTCTCGACCATCACTTTGACTTGTTATGAGTGAGGTTATATGTTCTAACCAGATTCTCGCAACATAAACATTTTACACGTTAATCCTAGCGGTATAAGCTCCTTGGATAGGATCCGATATCGATTTTCATTCATAAGTTGGGGCGACCCAACAACATTCATAACATTTCATAACATCTCATAACATCTCATGGATAGGATACATACACAAAACATAAACATTTTGGCGGGTAATCTTGTAAACATTTTATCAACAGTTGAAATAAGCATCGTAATTAAATATTTGAAGCATTATATTTTTGAGTAGAGTAAAGCCCACGGACTATTGTTCGTCTTAAACTTGAGTATTCATCAGCGTCAGGCCGTCGCGTCGCGTCCGCGCTACGTAAAAGCGATATTTTAGTACGTCGTTCGCATTTCTCGAGACTCTCAAAGTCTAGAATAATTTAGATATTCTATATCGGTATAAACGAATTCTTTAATGAATTCGATCGCTTTTCAATTCGTATTTCAATTGAATAGTTCTCATTCTTGAGACACGTTCAATCGTATTGTTTTAACCTTTACGGTTTAAGCGTTCGGCGTGTTATACGTTTCTCGATATAAGGATTTCAATTATGAAATCTTTTCGTACTAATGAGGTTTCTTACCTAATTAGTGCACCTTACGCGTATTAGCGTATTTATCGAACGTATTTCGTACGTTGACTATAAAAGTCAACAATTTTGACTTTCAATAGTAATTTCTTACTAATTAATGTTATAAATCGATTTCTTTTCATAAAGTCCTAATTCTCGATTTGTCACGTAAATCGATGAACTTTATTAATATTTTTCTTAAATATTAATCCATTTATCCATAAATCCTTATTATTCATTTATAACTTTATTAAATATAACGTTTCGTTATAAACATAGTGATCTAATTTTATAAAATTTTATAAATCCCAAATATGTCCAAAATAATATTTAGACATATAATATATTATTACTCTTAATTAGAAAGGATTTAAAATCCTTATAATTTCTTTAATGCTCTCGATAATCCTTAAAATTACCAATGATTTCCAAAAAATTTCTAAATTCATATAATGTATTATTATACACTTATGGTCATTAATATGTATTAATATCATCCATATAACAATCGATCATCACCCTATTCACATAAGGCATATTTCACCTAGGGGTTCCAACACTTAGTCAAATTTTCAAGTGTTTAATTTCAGCAAAACAGTTTGAAACAACCCAGTGGCGTACTTTGACGATTCATAACTCTCGATTCAGAATACGTATGGTCGCACAAAGATACATTCTGAAACCTCTAAACATGTACTACAAGTTCTAAGAAGAATTAAATCCAAAAGAGTCGTGGTTCTGGAGATATAGGGTCTCAAAGTGGGCAACTCAAACTGACTTCTATTCTTAGAAAATTTTTTGAATTTCCAGTTTTAGCTTAACGACGAGGGGTTTTATGAGGTCCGTAACTTTTGACTCACAATGCCAAAATGGCTGCAGGCTACCAATTTAGAAACCTTGTAATAAGAACTACATATTTCATGAAGACCATACTGGAAAATATCTGACGATCGAGAAATACATAAGCCCAAAGTTGACTAGTTGGAAATGGACAGTTTCCAGTGGGTGACTTTGGGTCAATGAAAGGTATACCTATAAAACTTGGTTTGGGATCAAACTTTCCAGATCATAACTAGACATGGTGAGGAACATTTCTTATGAAGAAACCCAAGTCCAAATCGGACTACAAACGGCTTGAACATCTCACGTCAAAGTCATACTTGAACAGCCTATTACATGAAAAAATTCACTAAGGCAATTTGTCCAAAAAGCTTACTGTAATGTATCAACTTTAAAAATTTACTGTGAGTTCATTATAAGGAATCTGGGAATGAAACCAATCATATTGAAAAGCCACTTAAGTCTAGTTTAATCCAGAACAAAACCTCACTCAATGATTCACAATAGATTGGGAGCTAAAAATATTTTACCACAAGCTATCGCTACAGTGACTGTTTTTGTGCAGTTAGCTTGTAAAATCTGGAATAAATAGTAAACATTTTTAGAAAATTCTGAAAATTTACATACATCTTCTAAACATGCTGAATTATTTTTATGCCAAATTTTAGAGTTTTACCATTAGCCAAACTCGGAACAAAGATTATGAACCGTGGGTGATGAACATGGCAAATTTCACAGTTTTGTGCAGTGGTTTTGAAAAATATAAATAAAATAGTAAACCACATCAGATCGACTTGAAATTTTATACATATATACTATTCATGCTAATATAAACATACATAAATTTCACCTTCATCTGACCACTGTAACTTAGTCAAATAAATTCCACAATCTACTGTTCGTGCAGCAACTTCCAGTTTTCAGTTTGACTATGGTGGAAAAAGGGTCTCCATTGTAGGAGATGGAGTGAGGAGAGGAGAGGAGAGGAGGAAGGGGACGACTGCAATCTGAATTTGGGGGGGGTTGTGTGGTGGTAGAGAGGTGGGGTGGTTACTTAGGGGTGACAAGTGTTGTCCCATGGCCTTGCATGGGTGATACTTGTCTTCACATGCACACACACCTATTATACTATACACCCACACACATATGCACGAAATTGTGCACATATATATGTATATATATCAGATTTTAATAGTGTAGTTAAGTTATAATTAATCCCATGTCACTTAGATACATGTAATAGGAAAAATCAACAAGATAAACTTGTACACATAAGTGTATAGTTTTCGGCTATTACATTACCAATGGGTCCAATTTTATTTTACATGCCAAATATTGATATATGTTATACTCATATAGTTTAGATGATAAATAATATCATAGGGTAAATTAATGACATCATTTTATGCGATAAAAATCGAGTTCGAAAATTAGGGTTTTCGAACGTTTGAAAAATTGGTCACTATCAAATCTTGATGATCTAGCATTGATTTAATGCTAAATAATACTGTAATTACATATAATAATCATAGGAAATTAATTTCTATAATTCCTTGATCAATAAATTCACTTTTCGTTTAGTCTCTAAGCGTTAACGTTTGAAAAGCGTTGCAAAGCGTTCATTATCGACTCATCTCGAAATTGTCGTAATAAAGTCGTAATAACTTTATTAAATTATTCCATTAATAATGGAATTTAATTCTAAGCTTATTTGCTTAGAAAATATCATGAAATTTTAACTATCGATACGCGATCGACGTTAAAATAATACTGCCGATACACTTTATAATATTCTATTCTTTGATTCACAAATATCGGTGAATATAACATAGGAATTCATTCCTTCGTAATTAATCGAAGTCATTATTCGATATCATTCTGATTGAATATCTCAGCGAAAACTTTGATTTACGGGTTTTAAATACCGTAATTAGGCATTTAATTCTGCGAGGTATTACAGAAATCTTGGCGTGTAAGATGGACGAAGGAAGTTCGGTCCATGAACATGTCTCCCACATGACTCATCTCATGGATAGTCTTGATCAGTTGGGAGGAGGTATTGACGGCGACGCCAAGGTCGATATCATCCTCAACACACTGCCCAAGTCTTTTGAGAATTTTCGCGTGAATGCGATCATGAGCAAGACCGAGTATACACTTAGTCAGTTGCTAAATGATCTCGTGGCCGCGGAAGGAGTCATGGGTAAAGGAGCACATGCCCTTGCTAGCACATTTAGGGGCCCAAATTTTCCGTTGAAAAATGGAAGAAGAAAAAGGGGCACCATAGGTGGTAGAGGCAAATGAAACAATGAGAGCAGTGGGAGCAAGAACATGTCTGCCACTGGAGGCTTGAAAAAGTCAAAGGAGAGGGGCAAGTGCTTCAAGTGCGGCAAGACTGGTGTAATACCCCGAGAAATTTTCATAAAGAAGTATGATATATATATATATATATATATATATATATATATATACATTATATTTTTAAGAATGAATTATTTTTCTTTAAATTGTGAACTAATGAAAATTTGAGTTTTGAATGTTTTTACAGGTTGTTCGGCCAAGAGCGAGGATGCGCCCTAGCGAAAATGTAAAGTTTGATATTATAAGTTTTAATGCTTTAGTAAATTATAATTATGATTTTTTTTAATGAAAGTTTAATTTTTATGCATTGGTCATTAATTCATGATATTACGTGATTTAGACATAAGAATCGATTAAAACGTTTACATGTTATGCATTAGAGTAATAAATTAAAAAGAAAATAACAAATGGATATATATGTAAATATGAATATTTGATGCCTAATATGTGGTAATGTGTGGAGAAGTGTAGAGAATTATAGAATTCTCTAGAATGGTGAATAATCACAATTAAAATAATTGAAAAATAAAAGAAAATTTGTGGATAATTTCTATAAATAGGCTACTATTCATCATTTTCATCATTTTCTTCCCAATTTCGTGTTTCACACTACACACACACTAAAATTTTGAAAACTTCATGCTCCAAATTTCACGATCCAATAGTTAAATTTTCGATCGGTCTTAATCGTATAATTCCATCCTTAGAACACATCTATGGTTTGAAATTTAGAAAATATGAACTTATGAACATGATGTATTTTTGGTCATTTTGTGAATTATGAAGAGGATTTGTTGTTGTTTGATGATTTCTTGATCTTATGTTAAGTTAATCGCCGACTTAATCGTTTAACGTTGAAATTTTGAACATATGTGCATTCTTTGGAATTTGGTAAATTTCAAATTTTGGAGGTCTTTATCTTGAATTTATGTTGTTTATATGCTTGATATTTGTTCATATATGTGTTTTGGATTTAAATAAATATGTTTTGAACAAGAAAACGTTTGAAATCGGCCGTTGAAAAACCCTTTTGGCGAAAACCTAGACCATGTAATGTTGGATTTTGATTTTATTTGATCATTTTGACTTCATATTTGGATTCTATGGTATGATTAAAGCTTAAAATGATTTATTCGGATTTTTTAACCGACGTATTCAAAATTTGGAAAATTTTAGTTTGACGTCAATTAGGGTTTTCAATGCTAAAGCTTAGATTTTGGATTTTGATGATTGATTTATGTTCTTTGATAATAGTTGAACATATATGGAGGCTCGTTTAAGATAAATGACGTCTTATGCGATTTTTCACGTTGAACATCGTTAGGTTAAAAGGGTATTGTTGATTTTGGTTAAGACTAGATAATTTGTACATGTTGATGAATCTTATATACTTAATTGGACATATGAAACTTAGTTAAGAGTAATGTTAAAGTGCTAGGTGGCGTAACATCCAAGCTCAAGGACGACAACCAAGCAAAGGCTAAAGAGTTTTCAAACGTTTACGGTGGGGTTTACTCGATCCGTAAGCACGTTGTATGGTTATAATCATTGTTGTGTTTTGTGCATGCATGTGAGCTAGAATGTTAAAGAAGTACCATCGAGGAGACCCACAAGGGGTCTAGTGTAGCGATCTACACTCGGGGAGGCCCACAAGGGCTCAATGTTAAAGAATTACCCTCGAGGAGGCCCGAAGGGGCTAACCAACGCGATAAATAATGAGTACCCACAAGGGTAAGCGCCAATGAGATAAATAATGAGTACCGCATGGGTAATCAAGTAAAGAAGAGTTCATTATGTTGTGTGCATTACGTGATTGGTTATAAGCGCCATGCGATGTATTCCCCACCGAGTATGTTTACATGCTCACATCCCTATTTTCATATATGTTTTGCGGTCGAGAAGTTGACGGTTGATGCTGACGGGAATGAGCTCCACACATACATTCTCTCAGGATCATGTTTTATGTAAATATGTTTTAAACCATACTAGTACTCAAATGTGTTGAGAACAAACTTAAATGGTTTTTGGCTAAAAACTATGTTTGATATACTATGATATTTAATAGATATGTATATATTTTGATGAGGGCTGTGTCCCTATATGTTGTTGATATCGTCATAGTTGTTGTTGGAATTGTTGGTATTATTTTTGTTTCAGGTTGGCATATACGTATTTCCGTGGTATATCTTTGTCCGCTTGTCTAATTTTCCTCCATTGCATAAATAATGTATACCAATATTATTATTATTAATATTATTATTTTAAAATTGTTAAAGATAGAAAGATTTTAGTAATGTCTCATTATAAGAATGGGCGCATACTGGTTTGGTATCGAGAGAGGTTTACATTCTGTAGACTTGCTAATAGTATGAATGTATTATATGTGTTTGAAAGATTTTGAACTTTTGAATAAGACGAGAGAATGTGGGCCATTACCGCTGCTCAACGTCGACTCGTGTAATTTATGTTTATGAAAAATGTTTATTTGTTTTTCAAAGTTATGATGTGAGTATGCAATGAAGTGAAATGAAAAGAAGGATTGTGTCGGGATAATGTTTAAAAGTTTTCGTATCGAAAGAAATGAGAAAGGTTAAGAAGTGTCCACAAGGGACAAAGTATATTGATTTGTTATGTTTGATACGAATTAAAGATTTATGCAGTTTCCCGACACATTCTTTATAAAGTTAAAGATGAAAGTTCTATGAAGTGTTTCTTAACTTATGAAGTTTTGTATTCAAGTTAAGAACTATGTGTTATGCTATGAGAAAGAAAGTAAAGAAATTATTTTCATGTTATGAGAAAGGAGTCCTCGAAATATAACCTGTAGGTCTGAAAGTAAATGACTTGTATTTCTTGATTTAGAAATTGAAGTATGCCACCAAGACGCAATCCTGGCCAAGAAAATGGGCTACAAAACCCAGATAATGGTGTAGATTTTGCTCAGTTTCTACAAACGCTGCAAGGGTTTATGCAGCAGCAAGCAAATCGAGGTGTAGGCATGAACACCCAACCGAGAACTTATGAAATTATAGATCAATTTAGAAGGATGGATCCACCAAAGTTTAAAGGATATGAAAGACCAGAAAATGTTGAGGAGTGGATTCGAGTTCTTGAGCGTATTTTTGAGTTGATGGGTTGCTCTGAAGAGCAAAAAGTTTCATGTGCTATATACCAACTAGTTGAGGAAGCAAGTTATTGGTGGGAGTCGCATGCCAGAACAATGACTGTTGAACAACGTCAAGCTTTGACGTGGAATGATTTCAAAGATTTGATTAGGGATCGTTACTTCCCTCAATCATATCGACTGGAGAAAGAGACTGAATTTCTTAACTTAAAGCAGGGGAATATGACAGTGGTTGAATATGAGAGGAATTTTAATAGATTGTCTCGATTTGCACCGTATTTGGTTGATACAGATGAAAAGAAAGCACGCCGTTTTGAACAAGGGTTGCGACCAGAAATTCGAGGAATATTAGGCGGCTCGAAACTAGCAACTTATAGGGAAATAATTGAACGAGCACAAGCGATTTCTAGTGGTCTGCAACTAGAAACCCGAGATGAGAAACGTGAATTTTATGGAAAAAGAAAAAGGGAGAATTCGGGAAAAAGTGGAAGTGAGCGGTCAGGCAAGAGATGGAAACAAATATCATGTTCTTGATGGGTTCGGCAAACACACGCAACAAGCACCGACAAGCTCTCGTGCCCAAATTGCAAGAAAAATCAT
This sequence comes from Salvia rosmarinus, assembly GCA_036937905.1. Lineage (NCBI taxonomy): Eukaryota > Viridiplantae > Streptophyta > Magnoliopsida > Lamiales > Lamiaceae > Salvia > Salvia rosmarinus. Next base: position 39,994,973 of record CM072822.1, on the reverse strand, counting down.
AAAGGTGAATGGCTAGGAAAGAATGTTTGCTACTCTTGTGGAAAACCAGGGGCATATGTCATATAATTGCCCAAGTAAAATGAGAGAGCTCGAAAAGAAAATGCAAGTACACGAAAAGAAAGTGAAGCCCGAGTCTTTGCTATGACACAAGGGAAGATAACTCAAGGATGGAGCGGAACACGATGTCGTATTCTTCAAGTGTCTAATACTCCGACTTTGGTTTTATTTGATTACGAGCTACACATTCCTTTATCTCTACAAAATTTTGTTCCAATCTTGAAATGCCTTGCTATGTTGATTGTGATGCACTAGAAGTTAGCATTCCTTCGGAAAAACTATTATAACTTCTAGGATAATAAAAGGCATAGTAATAGATTTAGAGGGAAAGGAACTAGAAGCTGACCTTCATGTTATAGACATGCGAGATTTTGATATAATCCTAGGAATGGATTGGATGGGTAAGAATCATGTAACACTCGGATGTCGTGGCGGGAAGTGGAGATTCAATGTCCTGGAGAGCCAAAATTTTGTTTTCATGTTGCAAGAACAAAGGCTCCATCCAAAATTATCAGTGCAATAAAAGCGATGAAAATGTTAAGAAAAAGTAATTGCTTTGGGTATTTAGTTACCATGAGTGAAACACAATCGACAAAAGTAAGATCACGTAGTACGGTAGTAAGGAATATGTAGATGTGTTTCCGAGGAATTACCGAGATTCCACCGGACCGTCAAGTTGAATTTACAATAGATCCGTACCGGGCAGCACCGATCTCAAAAGCACCATACCGAATGGCACCGAGAGAATTGCAAGAACTCAAAGTTCAATTGCAAGACCTACTTGGAAAAGAATTTATTCGACCAAGTGTATCTCCTGGGGTGCTCGGTATTATTTGTGAAAAGAAAGATGGAACCCTAAGAATGTGCGTGGATTCTGAGAACTCAATAGATTGACGATTAAGAATAAGTATCCATTGCCGGGATCAAGATTTATTTGATCGACTTAAAGGTGCTAGTGTGTTCTCAAAGATTGACTTGAGATCGGGTTATCACAAACTAAAAATCAAAGAGAGTGACATTCGAAAAGCGACTTTTAGAACAAGATATGGTCATTTTGAATTCAACATCGTACCTTTTGGTCTCTCGAATCGCCAGCGTCTTCATGGACTTAATGAACCGAGTTTTCTACTCATATCTTGATCGGTTTGTTATTGTGTTCATTGACGATATTCTAGTGTATTCAAGGGATAAAAGCAACATCTTTGAACATCTCCGGACCGTATTGGAAATATTAAGAAAAGAAAAGTTGTATGCAAAGTATCAGAAATGTGAGTTTTGGTTGGAACAAGTTGCTTTTCTTGGACATGTGATTACTTCGAAAGGAATAGAAGTAGATCCGTCAAAAGTTGAAACGATAAGCAATTGGAAAAGACCAACTAATGTGAATGAAGTCAGAAGTTTTCTGGGAATGGAAGGGTATTATCGAAGATTTATAGAAGGTTTCTCAAAGATTTCTGGTCCATTGACAAAGTTGACACGTAAAAATGAAAAGTTTCAATGGAATGAGCAAAGTCGAGCAAAGTTTCCAAGAGTTAAAGCAACGCCTCATGTCGCCTCTGTTCTAAGCATGCACGATGGTACCGACGGTTTTGTTATCTGATGATGCTTCAAAGCAAGGACTTGGATGTGTATTAATGCAACATGGAAATGTGATAGCTTATGCTTCAAGACAATTGAAACCACATGAGCAGAATTATCCAACACACGATCTTGAGCTTGCAGCTGTGGTACATGCATTGAAGATATGGCGACATTATCTTTATGGGAGCAAGTGTGACATTTACACTGACCATAAAAGTTTGAAATATTTCTTCACGTAGAAAGAGTTAAACCTTCGGCAAAGAAGATGGTTAGAGTTGGTTAAAGACTATGACTGCACTATTCACTATCATCCTGGAAAAGCAAACGTAGTTGCTGATGCATTGAGCCGGAAAAGTTATATGGCAGCATTACCTACCAAACAAGAAGAATTGATTAGAGAATTTCAGAAATTTAATTTGGAAGTGGTGACACCACCGAACACCACGACGAGAATCATTTCTACACTTGTGGTTCGTCCGGTAATTCAAGATCGAATTAGAGAAGCACAGAAGAATGATCCATTTTTGTGTAAAATGAAGAAACGAGCAGAAAAGGGTACAATTCAAGGATTTGCTATCACAACTGATGGTACTCTTGTTTTCAACGGGAGATTGTGTGTGCCGAATAATGAGGAATTGAGACAAGAACTACTTGCAGAAGCTCATAACACTCCATATTCCGTGCATCCCGGAGGAACCAAAATGTACAAGGATTTGAAATCAGTTTATTGGTGGCAGAATATGAAGAGATCCATTGGAGAATTTGTAGAAAAATGCATTACATGTCAGCAGGTGAAATTTGAACATCAACGACCGTCTGGACTGCTAAATCCACTTGAGATTCCCGAGTGGAAATGGGAACACCTTTCTATGGACTTTGTAGTTGGACTACCTCGCACAGTTAGAGGTAATCACGCTATCTGGGTTATTATCGACAGATTAACAAAATCAGCTCACTTTCTTCCTATGAAGATGACTTTCAGCATGGATCAGTTAGCTCAACTCTATATTAATGAGATTGTAAGACTACATGGAGTGCCAGTGTCCATTGTGTCTGATCGAGACACGAGATTTACTTCCAATTTTTGGAAAAGTCTCCAGTCAGCTTTAGGCACTAAGTTAAATTTCAGTACAGCTTACTATCCTCAATCAGATGGACAGACAGAGCGAACTATCCAAATTCTGGAAGATATGCTCCGTGCTTGCGTGTTAGATATGGGTGGAAGTTGGGAGAAGTATCTACGGTTGGTGGAATTCGCTTATAATAATAGCTATCAAGCCACTATTGGAATGGCTCCATTTGAAACGGTATGGAAGAAAATGTAGGTCACCAATTCATTGGGATGAAGTTGGAGAGAGACGGATTTTAGGGCCTGAATTAATTGAAGAAACAGTTGGAGTTATCACAAAGATCAGAGAATGAATTAAGGCAGCCCAAGATCGTCAGAAATCGTATGCTGAACAAAGGCGAAAGGATATACACTTCGAGATTGGTGACAAGGTATTTTTAAAGATAGCGCCGATAAAAAGAGTGATCAGATTTGGCAAGAAAGGAAAGTTACAGCCTCGTTATGTAGGGCCTTTTGAAATACTTGAAAGGATAGGAAATGTGGCATATCGATTAGCTTTACCTCCAGACTTGGCTGGCGTTCATGATGTGTTTCACGTGTCGATGCTTAGGAAATATATTTCAGATCCGGTCATGTTATATCTCATGAGAATTTCTGGGTTTCACCAAATCTAACATCTGAAGAGGCACCGATTGCTATTCTAGATAGAAGGTGCATACTTTAAGAAATCGAGAGGTGCCTTTGGTGAAAATCTGATGGAGTAGGCATGGACCGAGGAAGCCACATGGGAAGAGAACATGAACTTTGGTTCGCTATCGACCTTAGAGATTTACGAGGTTAATTTCGGGACGAAATTATTTTAAGGGGTAGAATGTAATACCAGAAATTTTCATAAAGTATGATATATATATATATATATATATATATATATATACATATTTATATTTTAAGAATGAATTATTTTCTTTAAATTGTGAACTAATGAAAATTTGAGTTTTGAGCGTTTTTACAGGTTGTTTCACCAAGAGCGAGGATGCACCCTAGCGAAAATGTAAAGTTTGATATTATAAGTTTTAATGCTTTAGTAAATTATAATTATGATTTTTTTTAATGAAAGTTTAATTTTTATGCATTGGTCATTAATTCATGATATTACGTGATTTAGACATAAGAATCGATTAAAACGTTTACATGTTATGCATTAGAGTAATAAATTAAAAAGAAAATAACAAATGGATATATATGTAAATATGAATATTTGATGCCTAATATGTGGTAATGTGTGGAGAAGTGTAGAGAATTATAGAATTCTCTAGAATGGTGAATAATCACCATTAAAATAATTGAAAAATAAAAGAAAATTTGTGGATAATTTCTATAAATAGGCTACTATTCATCATTTTCATCATTTTTCTTCCCCAATTTCGTGCTTCACACACTACACACACACTAAATTTTTTGAAAACTTCATGCTCCAAATTTCACGATCCAACCGTTAAATTTTCGATCGGTTTTCGAAATCAGGTATAATTCCATCCTTAGAACACATCTATGGTTTGAAATTTAGAAAAATATGAACTTATGAACATGATGTATTTTCGGTCATTTTGTGAATTATGAAGAGGATGTGTTGTTGTTTGATGATTTCTTGATCTTATGTTAAGTTAATCACGATTTAATCGTTTAACGTTGAAATTTTGAACATATGTGCATTCTTTGGAATTTGGTAAATTTGAAATTTTGGAGGTCTTTATCTTGAATTTATGTTGTTTATATGCTTGATATTTGTTCATATATGTGTTTTTGGATTTAAATAAATATGTTTTGAACAAGAAAAACGTTTGAAATCGAAGCCGTTGAAAAACCCCTTTTTGGCCGAAAACCCTAGACCATGTAATGTTGGATTTTTGATTTTATTTGATCATTTTGACTTCATATTTGGATTCTATGGTATGATTAAAGCTTAAAATGATTTATTCGGATTTTTCGGCCGACGTATTCAAAATTTGGAAAATTTTAGTTTGACGTCGAATTAGGGTTTTCAATGCTAAAGCTTTGATTTTTGGATTTTGATGATTGATTTATGTTCTTTGATAATAGTTGAACATATATGGAGGCTCGTTTAAGATAAATGACGTCTTATGCGATTTTTCACGTTGAACATACGTTAGGTTAAAAAGGGTATTGTTGATTTTTGGTTAAGACTAGATAATTTGTACATGTTGATGAGTCTTATATACTTAATTGGACATATGAAACTTAGTTAAGAGTAATGTTAAAGTGCTAGGTGGCGTAACATCCGAAGCTCGAGACTGACAACCAAGCAAAGGCTAAAGAGTTTTCAAAGCGTTTACACGGTGGGGTTTACTCGATCCGTAAGCACGTTGTATGGTTATAATCATTGTTGTGTTTGTGCATGCATGTGAGCTAGAATGTTAAAGAAGTACCCTCGAGGAGACCCACAGGGGTCTAGTGTAGCGATCTACACTCGAGGAGGCCCATGAGGGCTCAATGTTAAAGAATTACCCTCGGGAGGCCCACAGGGGCTAACCAACGCGATAAATAATGAGTACCCGCAAGGGTAGCGCCAATGAGATAAATAATGAGTACCGCAAAGGTAAGCTTAAAGAAGAGTTCATTATGTTGTGTGCATTCGATTGGTTATAAGCGTCTTGCGATGTATTCCCATCGAGTATGTTTACATGCTCACATCCCCTATTTTCATATTTGTTTTTTGCGGTGAGAAGTTGACGGTTGATGCTGACGGGAATGTGCTCCACACATACATTCTCTCAGGATCATGTTTTATGTAAATATGTTTTAAACCATGCTAGTACTCAAATGTGTTGAGAACAAACTTAAATGGTTTTTGGCTAAAAACTATGTTTGATATACTATGATATTTAATAGATATGTATATATTTTGATGAGGGCTGTGTCCCTATATGTTGTTGATATCGTCATAGTTGTTGTTGGAATTGTTGGTATTATTTTTGTTTCAGGTTGGCATATACGTATTTCCAGGGTATATGCTGTCCGTTTGTCGAATTTTCCTCCGCTGCTTACAAATAATGTATACCAATATTATTATTATTAATAATATTATTTTAAAATTGTTAAAGATAGAAAGATTTTAGTAATGTCTCTGTTACAAGAATGGGGGCGTTACAACTGGGCATTGGAAGGCCAAGTGCCCTATGCTCAAGGCTCAAGGTATGCCATTTGCCTTAGTAACGGAAACATGTTTAGCGACTTGTTCTACTCATTCATGGGTAGTAGATCTGGTCGTTGATCATGTTTGTTACACCTTGTAGGGGTTCCCGGACAAGGGGAGTGTGATGGCTAGATAACGATCTCCATGGGCAACGCGGCGAAAGTCGAGGCCGCTGCAGTCGAAGATGTTACTTTATGTTTTGATAGAACTATTTTAGTATTGAAAGATGTTTTATATGTGCGAGTTTCGACGGAACCTTATTTTCGTTCCAAACTATTTATTCATGGATATTCATTATTTTTGATAGTTGTGTTTCTATCATAAGAAATGGCGAAGTTATCGTGGTGGCACATTATATAATTAAGCTTTATACTATTTACGCAAACATAATACCTATAACTATGTTGCATCTTCTTCAAACCTTAAAAGAGATAGTTTTCTTCGCAAGATGACACCACGTTTCTCGGTATCTTAGATTAGGTCACATCAATCTAAATATGATCCTGAGCGGCTAAGAATGGGCGTTGGGTGATCTCACGATTACTCGTTCGGTCTGCGAATCTGTATAGAAGGAAAGATGTCGACGGACCCTTCAAAGCGAAGGTTATAGAGCCAAAAAGTGTTGGAGCTAGTCCATTCGACTGTGTGGACCTATGTCAACACAAGCTCGTGGAGAATGCAGTATTTTGTCACTATCATTGGCGATTACTCGAGTGCGGATACATATACCGCTTCACCGCAAGTCGAATGTTTTGAGAAATTCAAAGAGTTTAAGGCGGAAGTGGAGACGAAGCTTGGTAAAAGTATCAAGTCACTGCGGTCTAATCACGGTGGTGAATACCTCAGTAACGAGTTTATGGACTATTTGGTGCAGTGTGGGATTACCTCCTAGCTCACTACACCGGGCACACCACAACAAAATGGTGTGTCAGAGCGAAGAAATAGGACTCTTTTAGAAATGGTTAGATAGATGATGAGTTATGCAACATTGCCTATTTCGTTCTGGGGGTATGCCTTAGAAACGGCGGCATACTTGCTAAATCTAGTACCATCCAAGTCAGTCGAAAAGACCCCTTTCGAGTTGTGGTTTGGGCGCAAGCCTAGTTTAAGCCACATAAGGATATGGGCGATCCGGCATATGTCTTTGAACAAGAAGGGCGACAAGTTGGAGGCTAGATCAACGCAAGGCTATTTATTGGCTATCCTAGAGGACGAAGGTGGTTTATTCTCTGATCCTAAGGATCGAAGGTCATTATTAGCACTAATGCGATTCTTAGAAGAGGATTATATGAAAACCATAAATCTAAAGTTGAAATCATTCTTCAAGAATTAGAAGATGATCGTATTCTACTACCGATTAAGCCAAAGGTACGAGATATCGTGTCTAGTGGGAGGGATCGACATCAGATACTTCAAGAAATTGAAGTGGGTCGAGTTCCATTGGAGATACCGGCCGTACAAGTGGCTCCTATTCAACAAGTTGTGCAAGATAGAGAACCACAAGTTACTGCACCCACCGTTGCCATTGTGCCAGTAGCGCCTCGTCGTAGTGGGAGGGTTGTTCGTCAACCCGAGCGATTTATGTTCGTGGGTGAATCTTGGTTTAGTCCCGTGAAAGCGGCGAGCAATAATCGACCCATGGACATCTGAGGCGATACAAGACATTGATGCAAGATCATGGCACACCGCTATGGACTTAGAAATTGAGTCCATAACAGCTATGGATGTATCTGAAAGACACCTCTACCGGATGGCAAGGAAGCCATAGGTAGCAAGTGGGTATACAAGAGGAAGAGAGATTCAGATGGAGAGGTTTTGGCTTTTAAAGCCAGGCTTGTGTTGAAAGGGTACACTCAGATTGAGGGCATCGATTTCGATGAGACCGTTTCGCCTGTAGCAATGCTCAAGTCCATCGTAATTCTTACGGCCATAGCAGCCCACTTAAACCTTGAGGTTTGGCAAATGGATGTGAAACCGCTTTTCTAAGCGGTTACCTTGAAGAAGGTAGAGACATCTATATGTCGACAACCGAAGGTTATGTGGTGAAGGGTGAAGAGCATCTAGTTTGAAGCTTAAGAAGTCCATTTATGGACTTAAGCAAGCTTCACGATCCTGGAACTTACGCTTTGACGAGGTGGTAAAGTCCTATGGATTTACCCAGTTGCCTAGCGAAAGTTGTGTGTATCGTTTAGATGTCAACGGTGATGTGGTATTTCTTGCACTTAACGTAGATGACATCCTTCTACTTGGCAACAATGTGAAGTTGTTATCAGACGTAAAGAGTTGGTTATCCGATCAATTTCAAATGAAAGACTTGGGAGATGCAGCGTACATTCTTGGGATCAAGGTTTACCGAGATCGCAAGAGGAAAATGTTGAGCTTATCTCAGGCGTCTTACATTGATACTGTGATTACTCGTTTTAGTATGCAGACCGCCAAGAAAGGATTGCTACCTTTCAGACATGGCGTTCCTTTATCTAAGGAGCAGTCACCTATGGCTGCAAAGTAGATAGAGGAAATGAGACAAGTTCCTTACGCTTCCGCCGTAGTAAGTCTCATGTACGCAATGCTATGTACGAGACCCGATATCTTCTATGCGGTAGGCATAGTAGCTAGATATCAGTCTAACCCTGGACAAGATCATTGGACTGCGGTAAAGCATATACTCAAGTACCTGAAAAAGACTCGAGATTATAGGCTGGTTTACCATGCGAGATAGTCTAATGCCTTTGGGTTATTGGACTCGATTTCCAAGTCGACCATGATGAGAAGAAGTCTACCTCAGGCTATGTGTTTACCTTGGGAGGAGGAGCCGTATCCTGGCGGAGTGTAAAGCAGCGATGCATTGTGGACTCCACCATGGAAGCCGAATATGTAGCCGCTGTGAGGTCGCTAAAGAGGTCAGTATGGTTCAAGAACTACCTCATGGATCTAGATGTGGTACTGGTTTGCCCAAGAGTATCATAGTTTACTGTGATAACTCAGGTACAGTGGTAAACTCGAAGGAACCACGGACCCACAAGGCAATGAAACACATAGAGAGAAAGTACCATGTCATACGATAAATCGTTAGACGAGGGGATGTGCTGATTGAGAAGATTGGTACTGTGGATAACCTAACTGATCCATTCACGAAGAGCCTGCCGCAAAAAGTCTACAAAGAGCATATTCGAGGACTTGGATTGCGCAAGATGGCACCCACTTAGAAAGGAAACTTTTGTATAAGTGGGAGAAGTAAAGTGATGGTGTTGTTTGTAATAGCTAGTAGAGAGACACATTGTATACTAAAAGTTTTGCTTTAGTATAAGTGGGAGATTGTTGGCTTTGTATACTGAAAGCAGTTTGGTTGAGCTTGTATACAATGTTTCCTGTTACCACTATTACAATCTCCTATCTGAATTGTTTACTTGATTGCATATATCTAAGTCCTCTTATCTCATATATAAGTTAGATCATACGATTGTGTGAAGATCACGAGTAAGTCCGTATGATTGGTCAAGCTTAATGAGATATAAAAGTATCACGGTGAGACAACTTGAGGACGAGTTGTCGGTATAGGCTGCGGTATAGATAAGAAGTGACTTGACTTGGTTGCTTGTCTATCTTGATGCGTCTCGGCGTATTGATGGATCGATGAGATGAGTTCTTCTATCGACCGTCGTGAAGAACCTAGATCTCGGTGACTTACGATGATCTAAATCTCGATAAGGTATTAGGTGAGTATGAGTTGTTGACCATCACTTTGACTTGTTATGGGTGAGGTTACATGAATTAACCAAGATTCTCTCGCATCTTGGGTGGTGGCGGTCTTGTATGTCATGCTAGTTACCGTGTCGAGTCACCGTATCCATTTAGGATGATGGCGTCCCTTAAGGAGCTCAAAGGTTTATTGTACTAAACTCTGCGGGTTGAGTTATCTCAAGTACAATAATAAGGTTGAGTGGTAGTACTTAGGAATTAAAGATATTAATTATTTTAAGCAATCGAGCAGCGTAAATAATTAATGGACGTACGATATCTTAAATACGGGGATTCGTAAAGTCTAAGTGCAAGCCCGACTCAACTTCGGAAATAAAGGGGTAAGTCAGCATTTATTCTCTAGTGGCATGAATAAATGTTTATGAATTAATTTATGTTCTGGGCTGAACATAAGATAATTAATTTATTTGAGGCCTATCTTTATTCCTTGCATTTGATCCCTGGGCTGGCCCATCCAGGCCTGTGGCTAAGGTGAAATCGCCCACTCTCTCTCCTAGTCCTACTGGGACTCTGATTTGATCCTCTCTATCCTAAATGATATTATTATATTTATTAGATATGCATAGATCCTATCTAGATAGGATTTGGGAGTGCATTATAAATATAAGGTGAGAGAGAAAATCAAGGCTAATCCTCATCCATATTTTCGAGAATTCTATTGCCAAAATAGTGAGATTTTTGAAAATCTTGTGAGAAGAAAGAGGGTGATTTTCTATAGCATTCTCCATTGATTGTCCTCACTCGACATTGGAGATTAGGCAACCGGATCTGATCCGTAAGATCAAAGCACGAGTCTTGATCCGTTCTACCCCGACAGATTCGTAGGTAAACACGAGAAAACCCTTACGTGTTGCAATTAATTATATAGGTGCATGCTAGGCATATAATCAATGTATGGTGAATTAAACATCCAAGATAGATCCTCGGGAGAGGGTTAAAACCAGATTTCCCTACCGCAATGCATTTGCTTTGCGCCATGAGGATCTACTCCTCCTCCCAAGGTAAACACATAGCACGAGGTAGACTTTTCTCATCACGTCACGGTCGACTTGGAAATCCGAATCAATAACCCAAAGGCATTAAACTATCTTCTTGGTAAACTAGCCTATAGTCTCAAGTCCTTTTAAGGTACTTGAGTATATGCTTTACTGCAGTCCAATGAGCTTGTCCAGGGTTGGACTGATATCTAGCTACTATGCCTACCGCATAGCTGATATCTGGTCTCGTACATAACATTGCATACATGAGACTTCCTACGGCGGAAGCGTAAGAGACTTGTCTCATTTCCTCTATCTCCTTTGTAGTCATAGGTTAATGCTCTTTAGATAAAGAAACACTATGCCTGAAAGGTAGAAATCCCTTCTTGGCGGTCTGCATGCTAAAACGAGTAATTACAGTATCAATGTAAGACGCCTGAGATAAGCTCAATTTTTTCCTCTTGCGATCTCGGTAAACCTTGATCCTAAGAATGTACGCTGCATCTCCTAAGTCTTTCATTTGAAACTGATCGGATAACCAACTCTTTACATCTGATAACAGCTTCACATTGTTGCCAAGTAGAAGGATGTCATCTACGTAAAGTGCAAGAAATACCATGTCACTGTTGACATCCAAGCGATACACACAACTTTCGCTAGGCAACTGGGTAAATCCATAGGACTTTATCACCTCGTCAAAGCGTATGTTCCATGATCGGGAAGCTTGCTTAAGTCCATAAATGGACTTCTTAAGCTTCCATACTAGATGCTCTTCACCTTTCACCACATAACCTTCGGGTTGCTGCATATAGATGTCTCTACCTTATTCAAGGTAACCGTTTAGAAAAGCGGTTTTCACATCCATTTGCCAAACCTCAAGGTTTAAGTGGGCTGCTATGACCAGAAGAATTTTGATGGACTTGAGCATTGCTATAGACGAAAAGGTCTCATCGAAATCGATGCCCTCAATCTGAGTGTACCCTTTCACCACAAGCCTGGCTTTAAAAGCCGAACCCTCCATCTGAATCTCTCTTCCTCTTGTATACCCACTTACTACCTATGGCTTCATTGTCATCTGGTAGAGGTATCTTTTTGTATACATCCATAACTGTTATGGACTCAATTTCTAAGTCCATAGCGGTGTGCCATGTTCTTGCATCAGTGTCTTGTATCGCCTCACTGTATGTCCATGGGTCAATTACAGCTTGCTCATTTCCTGGGACTAATGTCACAGCCCGGTTTGGCTAACCTTACCGGACCATGACTTGGGGTTTGGTTTAAGTAAATGTAAAAGAATAGGATTTTCAACTCATTTTATCTACGAAGAAATATGGATGTTTTCAATTGTAAACGAGATTAATGGATGGAACAAAATAACTCATATAAAGAGTTAATACGAAGGTCTGGACAAACAGTAACTTTTACAAGGTTTCAACGGGATATTCAAGAACTTATCATCGTAACAAAATATAAGAGAGTCTCAAGAGTTTGGCAGCGGAATAAACGTGTGAGATATGCATATGAAGATGCATTCTCAAGGCGAACCAAAAGGATGTTTCATACTATGTTGATAAAAGATTCCGCTCAACTCCCGCTCTTTTCCATCACCAGCTCAACCTGCACATTTAAAAACAAATATGCAGGGCTGAGTACAAAGATGCACTCAGTGGACACATGCCAAAAACATTTTACTTTACGAAATATTGTACTACCACTATCACAGTAAGACACAAGGGTTTTATTTGAAAAGGCCTTGTTCTTACTAAATATATTTTCTCAAAATCATCGCTTGCGCAAGCATTTTCTCATAACAACGTATATTCCAAGTCGGCTATGGATAACGTGCCGGGAGGGAGGCCTCCCTTTACCCGGACGCACGACTGACCGCGAACGCTTCAGAGGCTGAATACAACTGACTGTAACCCGGTTCAGAAGTTGAAGTGTACACAACCCTAGCTAGGATTCCCCCTTCACCTCTAGCTTAGGATCCGAATTCGTAATACTTTTCCTGTTGCCCCAGGCAACCCGAATGGACATATACAAAACATAAAACGTTTTTGGCAGACAATATCGTAACTCAATTTTTGCAGAAAAACAGTAAAGTAATAATAGTAAATGATTTTCCAAGAAAGCTCGTAAATGGTTTTGATAAGAAAGCCCATCTCTAGAACTTATAGTTCTTACGTCACTAGTTCACTTTCCGTTTTCTTTTTCCTTCGAGCAGGATCCTTTTCAACGTGAAAAACGAGGTTTAGTACATCGCTATACTTTATGATAATCATCGATCCGAACCAACGTACTATCCTCCCTTTCTTTACTTAGTTCAAATCATTCGTCGTAACGTACGAATCTTAATTTCATACTACTTCGTAACGTACTATCTTTACTTCTCGTCTTACATATATACTTAAATTCTAACGTATTCACAGTCATATTCTCATACGTCTCCACTTTTCACGTATTATATCATATGTTACACATATCACATATCATGAGACATCATAATTCTTCATGTCATATTTTTCGAAAATTTCAATATATTTTTCGAAATTTTTTAATTAATTACATAATATATTATTATCATCATATATTAGTGATATGACATAATATTCACCATATACAATTTGTACATCACTATTTCATGCTTTTGTGATTTTCAAAATTATTATCTCATAATTTTCCATATTTTTCCAAAAATTACCACATAAAAACATACAATTTTAAACATGAACAACTATCATTATTTCATGTTCATCAACATATAACTCATACTCATTTTCGGTCATAACATAATACTTTTAATATATGCTTAACTTTGTACTAAAACCATAATTCGTGCTTATAAACGTTATATAAACGTATTTAATTAACAACTCAAACATATAGCATATATTTCACGTATGTTACATATTTTTCGAAAACATGTAACAAAACATATCACATATGAATTCCTAATATATTTGCATAAAATAATAAGAGTTGTAGGGTTTCTAACCTTCTAATTGGTTTTGATCGATGTCGGCGACGTTTTTCTCTCTAAGTTTGAAGAGAGCTTTGGAGAACACTCTCTATTTTTTCCTCTCTATTTTTCTCTTTATTTCTTCCTATTTTTTGGTCATATGGTATCGTATGGGGGTGGTGTCCTATTTATAGAGTTTATAAAGTGTATTTAATCATTACTTTATAAAATATCTTAATGTAAAGTTAAAAATTACAACTCATTCTTATCTCATAAATTTTCGGTCCACATGAGTTGTGCATTTGACAATTTTAATCTTATCCTATACTTTAATTATTCATCATATCTTATCTTCTTAAAATTATAACATATCTTGGTGTAAAAATCAAAATACAACTCATACCTTATACTATAATATTTTCGGCCACCTCACTTAGGTATAAAATAATTATTTTATTTTATTCTATAGTTTATTATGTTATTTTTATCATTTAATTAATGTATCTTATAATTATCATAGAATAAATAAATTATCACTTTATGTGGTGTGTGTGTGTTTTTCGCCCATTACTATATGCTTAGGATAAATTTTTATTTTTTCTATATCATATACTTTAATATTATCATATAATAAAATCACTTTTGAAAAGTCAACATTTTGAACTTTAGGATAAGGTGTCATTATCATAAGGTTGGAAATTAATTTTTCTAACCTTATAAAGTCAAAATTTTCGGCTATTACATTCCAAAACCATAGGTTACTTGTTCAATTTGATAACTATCTCTACTTTACACCTAATAATATCCTAACTTTATAATTATAGCCCCTCATTAATTAAAGCATGATATTTTTATTCATTTCACACTTAAAGGTCCAAATTTTTGGCACTTATAGTAATATTATGCCAAATATTTTATTTTCTTCTAATTAATAGCTATGGGACACAATATGGATCTTAGATGATAAATTAAATCATAGGAAATGTAATTAAGATCAATTCTATCTACTAAAGTAAAGGTATCGGCAAATAATTCGAAATTAAGATTAAACTATCAAACTTTTATTCTTTTTATAAATAATATTATTTTCATGAGGAATTACATAAATATAATGATCTTATTTCATAAAATAAATTTTTTGAAACAATTCTTAGCATTTTTCTCATATTTTCGAAAATTAGGGTTTTCTAGAATTAAATTTCACAAAATTCCATTCTTTACCCTATCTCTTAAATTTCGAAATTTATATAATACCTAGGAGATAATATTGATCTAGAAATCATGATATTTATCAAGTATTAAATTTTGTGCAATTAAATAAATTATTTGACACAAATATCACATAAAATCATACATTTTTTTGAAAATCATGTACTTCTAGAAACAAAATATCATCTCCTATGATGTTTATCACATTATCACACATTTTTATGAGATAAACATTATCCATGCTTAGTCATAACCTTATCTTATCATTTTATAAAAATATCATAGCATACTTATCACAAAAATGTCATTTTCCAATCCTTATCATATACACCTAATTTTTTCGAAAATCATGCTTGGTATACAAGATAATTATCTTATCATATACTTTAAGATAAACATGACAACTCATCACATAAAATCAAGTGATCAAATATTAAATCACTTTATTACCTAAAGTTTCGAAAATCACTAAAAATAGGGAAAATATTTCTTTTTCTTCCTTAGTGTAATACTTGGCTAAATAATATCCCACATATACTTAAAAATATATTTATTCATATTTAAAATTTATTTCATTTGAATTTTTAAGAGAAAATTCGATCTACTCAAAATCGTCAATTACCGACGTTCACTTCCGTACTTATTTCCTTCATAACATTCCTTCTTGTTTTCGAAATTTTTAAGCCCAAAATTTCTGGTTGTTACATTCTACCACCCTTAAAGAAATTTCGTCCTCAAAATTTACATATTCTCGTAGCGTTCTTGATTCTTTCTCCACATCACGTGATCATCTTTCCAACGTTGTTGCCTCGTATCCATTTATCGTCGTATATTCTTATATCGACTTATTTATTTCTTTTAAACCTTTAGATCTAACATTCTCGTGTTCCAAATTTCGTAACATCATATGACTCAAGATTTCTAACTAATCGTTCACGTCAAATCTATCGTTTCAAAAAGAGGGTATGTCCTATATTCAAATCTATGTTTAAGCAACTAAATGTTAATGTCGTAACTTCTTTCATGGGTGAAGAAAATCCGTATCCCTTTGTCTCATCTCGTGCTAAGTCCCACAACATTCACGTATGACCTTGTAATAAAGTAGCCTTAAAGTTTCCATATCGACTCATAAAATGGGATAATGTCATTCCTTCTATATCTTGAAATTTCCTCGTTCTTATTTATTTCACTGAGAACATTCCTTCATCATGACTTTGATGTATCTCTCTCTAACTGTAGAAACATATCATTCTACTGATTCTGAGAACTTAGGTGTCAAGATAAGTCAACCCATTTCATACTTTTTAGCTTCAAGGATTGGGGAAAAACGTATCATGACAATTTATAAGTGGGTACGGGTTCACAATTCAAGATAACAACTTTTGAAATTTGAATCGATATGTTCTTTTAAACGAATATTTGGGATATAGGGTCCGAAGACCAGAATGACGACTACTGAGAGCTCTTTGGTCATATGGGCTGATCAGACCCGTCACAAATACTTCTCAGTCACATGAAGGCTTTAGTTTTCAAAAGGACATTTTATAAACTTTTGGTTGTAAACTTCTTTCAGAAAAAGTGAGAAAATCAAATGATATCTCAATTGAAACTAGGTCATAGAGTTAAACTCAATGACAGAACTTGGGTAATGAATAAAATTCGAAACATCGTATACCTTATACTGGATCATCATAAATAGTAAGGTTTCTCAAAATATGATACATATCGAAACTTAAATCCACATCACTAACTATAGCTCTTTAACATTTTATATTTTACCGTACCAGAATCCTTTTACTATGGATATTATTCTGCGAGAACCAACTAATAATTCGATCATGTCTCTATTAAGTTCTAATAGTCGACTCGGAGTTTCATTGCATGTGAACATCTACAGGGAAAGACTATACTCATGTTACCATCGCATAATGACATTCATCATTTTGAAATCATCATTCAACTCTTGCCATTATCATTTCTATTTCTTCTCTTTTAGTTTTCTCTACTTTGTTCTTGTTGTTCTTGTCTCCCAACTCGTAATATTCTTATTTCCATCCTTGCTTTTGTTCTAAGTAAGTCTGTCTTAAACTTAAAAAGCAATGGGGGGGGACTTAATCATAAGGATTTCTTAAGGAACTAAACTTTCACAAAATTTTGTGAACATTCTGCAACATAAGCTCGTAAATGCTTATCTTATTTCTCAATTATCATTCTAATTCCCAAGTTTATCTATCGTTCAAAATTAATTCGCGTAAGCAATAGTCGATTACGTCGCGTAGAATCTCAAGTGAGAACTATGTCCACGTCGCGAGTGACATTCGTTCATCTAAGCTTATACTTCTTCAGACAAACAAAATGATAACATACCAACCGGGTATGAACTTATACTTCTTCAGACAAACCACTTGTTTGCCTTTATTATCAATGAATTATCACAATTCAAAGCTATTCACTTTCTTTTTCGACGGCATGTCCACTTTAAAAACATTTTTCACTCTAACTTCCTCAAAACTGTAACATATCTTTTCAAAAAATTTAAAACCATACCTTTCTCTTTTTGAAAACATCAGAACTCACTTTTCCTTGCTGGTTGAGCGTGATGAACATGAGCGGTGAGCGGTGATGACTGCTTCATAAAAAGTCTAGTGATTCAAGCCAGACTTTGGATAGAAAGAATATTTTGGTTCATAGCAAACGAATCGCCTCGATACTACTACGTCACGGCCGGTATGGCTAACCCATCGGATCGTGACTTGGGGTTCGCTTAAGTAAATGTAAAAGAATAGGATTTTCAACTCATTTTATCTACGAAGAAATATGGATTTCAATTGTAAACGAGATTAATGGATGGAACAAAATAACTCATATAAAGAGTTGATACGAAGGTCTGGACAAACAGTAACTTTTACAAGGTTTCAACGGGATATTCAAGAACTTATCATAGTAACAAAATATAAGAGAGTCTCAAGAGTTTGGCAGCGGAATACACGTGTGAGACATGCATATGAAGATGCATTCTCAAGGCGAACCAAAAAGATGTTTCATACTATGTTGACAAAAGATTCCGCTCAACTCCCGCTCTGTTCCATCACCAGCTCAACCTGCACATTTAAAAATAAATATGCAGGGCTGAGTACAAAGATGCACTCAGTGGACACATGCCGAAAATATTTTACTTTACGAAATATTGTACTGCCACTATCACAGTAAGTCACAAGGGTTTTATTTGAAAATGCCTTGTTCTTACTAAATACATTTTCTCATTTTCTCAAAATCATCGCTTGCGCAAGCATTTTCTCATAACAACGTATATTCCAAGTCAGTTATGGATAACGCGCCGGGAGGGAGGCCTCCCTTCACCCGGACGCATGACTGACCGCGAACGTTCAGAGGCTGAATACAACTGACCGTAACCCGGTTCAAAAGCTGAAGTGTACAGAACCCAAGCTTGGATTCCCCCTTCACCTCTAGCTTAGGATCCGAATTCGTAATACTTTTCCTGTTGCCCCAGGCAACCCGAATGGACATATACAAAACATAAAATGTTTTTGGCAGACAATATCGTATCTCAATTTTTGCAGAAAAACCGTAAAGTAATAACACTAAATGATTTTCCAAGAAAGCTCGTAAATGGTTTTGATAAGAAAGCCCACCTCGAGAACTTATAGTTCTTACATCACTAGTTCACTTTCCGTTTTCTTTTTCCTTCGAGCAGGATCCTTTTCAACGTGAAAAAAGAGGTTTAGTACATCGCTATACTTTATGATAATCATCGATCCGAACCAACGTACTATCCTTCCTTTCTTTCCTTAGTTCAAATCATTCGTCGTAACGTACGAATCTTAATTTCATACTACTTCGTAACGTACTATCTTTACTTCTCGTCTTATATATATACTTAAATTCTAACGTATTCACAAACATATTCTCATACGTCTCCACTTTTCACGTATTATATCATATGTTACACATATCACATATCATGAGACATCATAATTCTTCATGTCATATTTTCGAAAATTTCAATATAATTTTCGAAATTTTTTAATTAATTACATAATATATTATTATCATCATATATTAGTGATATGACATAATATTTACCATATACAATTTGTACATCACTATTTCATGCTTTTGTGATTTTTAAAATTATTATCTCATAATTTTCCATATTTTTCCAAAAATTTCCACATAAAATCATACAATTTTAAACATGAACAACTATCATTATTTCATGTTCATCAACATATAACTCATACTCATTTTCGGTTATAACATAATACTTTTAATATATGCTTAACTTTGTACTAAAACCATAATTCGTGCTTATAAACGTATTTAATTAACAACTCAAACGTATAGCATATATTTCACGTATGTTACATATTTTTCGAAAACATGTAACAAAACATATCACATATGAATTCCTAATATCTTTGCATAAAATAATAAGAGTTGTAGGGTTTCTAACCTTCTAATTGGTTTTGATCGATGTCGGCGACGTTTTTCTCTCTAAGTTTGAAGTGAGCTTTGGAGAACACTCTCTATTTTTTTCTCTCTATTTTTCTCTTTATTTCTTCCTATTTTTCGGTCATATGGTATCGTATGGGGTTGGTCTCCTATTTATAGAGTTTATAAAGTGTATTTAATCATTACTTTATAAAATATCTTAATGTAAAGTTAAAAATTAAAACTCATTCTTATCTCATAAATTTCGGTCCACATGAGTTGTGCATGAGACAATTTCAATCTTATCCTACTTTTCCATGAGTTCTTCCTTGAAATCTTCCCACGTATACCTTCTCCACTGTCCTGGTGTTAGGGTTCTCCTCACGGATTCCCACCAGAAATCACTCTCATCGGTTAGCTGAAAGATCGCACAATTCAACTTTTCTTCTTCTTCGTAGCCGATGTATTCAAAGATCCTTTCGGTGGATCGTATCCAGTTCTCGGCATCGAGCGGTTCGCCGAGACCGTCGAATGTAGGGGAATTCTGCTTGTGAAAGCTCTCGATCGCATTCCGCTAAACCAAGGGTGGTTCTCGAATTTCTTCCATGTTATTGTTCCTCTGGTTCCTTGTTCTCGGCATTCTGAACCGATGTTGAAACGTTAGCATCACGTTCGCACGGATGACCATATACCATCGCATAACATATATCATCACCCATAATCACATATCATCACGTATGTCACATATCACAATCATATATAATCATGCAATCATGTCCACACATCATTGTTATGCATCTCACATGGTATCATCACATAAATCACACATCATCACATCATAGCTCATATCACATATAAGCATTAAACATAATATCCTATCATTGACAGCGTTAGTATTAGAATTATCCAAGTATCCATGAAGGATTGTCAAAATACATGATCATAGGTATGTCAGTAAAAAAAGGTCAGATATGAGCAAAAGAATCTGACTCTAATTACTACCAAAAGACGTCATTCTGTCTTGTGCGAAAGCAGACTCTGCGACTATTGTTGTACACACTGACCACCAAGATCCTTATCATCTATACCCATCTACCGTTCTCCATTCACGTCATCCAGCTCGTTCTGTCTCTCTTCCTCACCTCTTTCCCTTCCTATCAGGGATCCGACTCGAGCTGCTGCCTCGGTAAAGTGATCCCGCATGGTAGCTAGCCTCTCGTGTGTATGATTCCGAATAAAGTTCATGGGTTTCGGTTTCCGGTGCTTGCCCTTCTTCTATTAGCTCGACCTTATCCGAGTCATCCACTTCCGAATCACCAGATCCTCTGAGTCGTCACTGTCCTCCTCATCCTCTTCTGGATCTTCCTCCTCCTCAGAATCTCCTTCCCGAGTTACCGGTGGCACTTTAACTCTCATCCTTGGCCTCTTTTCTGCCACAGATGGATTGATCATTTCCTTCACTTGGTAGGGTCCTGCCTCAAAATCATGTCGTGTCCTTCGGAGAGTGAAGGTCATAGATGAAGGGGTAGTGATTGGCGTTTCCTGGAGCATTGGGGATCGTCTGAGTAATGGCTGGTCTCCCAATGGTACCTCAGGAATATCATCACTATCATCGATCTGGATCGACCCTCGAGCATGTCTTGCAATCATTTCTGTCTCAGAATGTATGCCCCGTTGATCGGTCCACTATCTCCAAACTCGAGCAGTGAAGTCTAGAGTAAGATGCCTGGTAATAGGATCCCTGCGGAACATCACGTACCCTTGCTTTCTTGCCCATAGCTGTCAACCTGTTGGCAGTCTCTCTATCATCCTGTAATAGGCCTCGTACTCAGACACTTCCCCACTATCTCGGATCTTTCTCCACAGCCCGAGAAACCATCTAAAAAATACTTCCAATGGCTCGTGAACATTTCTGGTACACTCTCTGAACTTACGAATTTAATCATCCATCCTGTGAGATCTTAACCAACGTCGTCTAGGCCACTGAATATCCATAAACCTACGTGTTAGTTCATCATAAAACGACAACAAATATTCACGTTTCCCTTTTCTTCCCCAGTCATCTGGGTAACCATGCCTCAGACACATGTTCACTTTCAACACATCAATATCCATCAAGATATTTATAATAATAACGCAAGCAAATACAGGATTCACTTACAAGCACTCGTTTATCAAATAAACAAGATTTCAACCAACAACATATTTCTATGTAATCACATAGATCCATATCATTCATCTGTGATCATATCAATCACATCACATCAATGATTTTCATATCACGATCGCATAGGCTCGTCCGTTCTATCGATAATCCACTTCCACATCCACATCAACATCCAACCATATCACATCCATATCCACATCACCTCAACATCCGCATCACGTTTACATCATGTAAACTCATACCATGCCCAAGCACATGAAACCAAGATCACATCACACTCACATAACCACATAAAACATCAACAAATAAACACATACCTCATCCCCTTTTGAAATGAGGCGGCCTGACGGTGAGCTGAGGGGAGTTGTACCTGATAAACAATTTAGAAGACAAATTCTAAACACTCGATTTCAAGAACGTACAAGATATAAAGCAAATGAACGCCTTGATATCAGATAACCGCGAAAACTAGGCGCTACGAACATGGTTCTGAGATACCACATTGGTATCAGATAACTTTAGATACCCAAAGCCAGGAAAACTGCTCGATACCACGTTATCATGCCCAATTCCCATGGGAAGGCACGGATATCAGGGTATGATTAGGGATGGGGGATAAAAAGCTGGGAAGAATGGGGGGATACATAAAGCATACATAATAAGAAGATATGACCAGAAAATCGGGCAACATATCCTCTACAACTAGAACATATCCGGAAGGAGAGGGGTGAGCAAACAATCCACCAACAGAAATATATCGACAACATAACTTCAATGAACATAATCTTATTAGATACTTGTAATGCACGGAAAAAATAGCATTACATCATGTCGACTAGACCGGTCAACAACATAACATGCTCTTATCGAGACTCACAGCATAATAATATCATTGTGAACCTTGTTCCCAATCAGAGAGCAAAATAAAGGGACAAGAGTACATCAACAACATAGTACATAGATATAACAAAACATCGCGGAAGCAGAAGGCATGAAAGAACCCAAAGCTTAACCCCTCAGCGTCGCCCGTCCAGCCCTCCTCCATCTGTGAAAATATTTGAAAAAGATTTTTGGGTGAGTACTAGCGCACTCAACTGGGGTTTTTATAACATAAAACAAAATCCATGATACCGTGTTCAGAGCACTTACCTTAGAAGGTTTTAAAACGTAAACCCACTTCTACGTAAGCAAAAATAGATTTTTCCTTTTTGATACTTGACCCATTATTACTGTTACTCCCATCATAGAACCTCGGCTGGGAACGTATCCCGCCAACCCATCACATCTCGGCCCGGAACATATCCAGCCAGCCCACAATATCATGGCCCGGAACATATCCAGCCAGCCAAATCAATGTAGTCTTCCTTCCAAACCACAATCAATTCGGGTGGCCTTCCGGGGTCTATCCCCTTCAAAACCATAACCACGAGTTCGGGGTCTATCCCCTTACGATCAATACTCAAGATAGTGATCAACCCACCGAATAGAAATCCGTGCACAATCAAGAGATCCACATCTCAGAGTAGGGAACAGTAATAACTTCGTTAAAACATTTTCACGGCACACACATGTTTGATTTTGAAATATCATAGTAAATAACTCAAAATAAGCATATATAACCCAACCTGAACAGACGAAAACGTCAACTGGAAGATATCCACAGATCTAACAACCTCACAGATCGCACTGGTAGGTACCTAACAAGATGGAACAACGTTTGGAGTCACATTCCACAAAGCACAACAACAACGTGATCCAAACGGAGATCGAAGCGAAAAGGGGGTTTTCGACTTTCTGAACCCACATTTGGCACTCTCCGGGTTTTCAAATCAACTCGATGCAGAAGGAAAATATATTCAAGGCATCAATATCTATAATAGGGTACCTTTAAAATATGCATGCATGATAGAAGATACAATTCATAGCAGCGAAGAAGCTTCAAAAATTGATGTCTATCCTCAGATCTAGGATAAACCATCACAAACCGATGCATGAAAATTGAAACATAAGCAATATACATAACAAGGAACATGGAATGACAAACCATGTTGAAAAAGGATGACTCGGGCATGTACTTCATTTAGAAACTCGAAACGACGAAAAATATCCCGGCATGCAAAAATACGAAAAACGAAAAAAAATCGATACGCTAGTAGAACACATAGCTTGGAACTCAAAACCTAAAAGGTCCATAGCCAAAAAGTGGCCCGTCGGCCACCAATCGGTGGCCAACTAGCTCACGGTGACGACGGTTTTCGCCAAATAGGCGGGCCTCCGGCCATTTTCTCGTCTCATCCCTTTAGAAACCCGAGTTCTATGCTATTCTATCTATGAAAAGATGGAATCAAAACAAGAAAAGGAAAAAAATGGAAAACAGAGGCTGTCGGGGAGGGGCTGATCGGCGGTGGTGGCCGGTAGCAGCGCAATGGCAACGCCGCCGAGCCTCCCCGACTCAATCCCCACTCCTCCAGCGCTTCCGCAGCGTACCTCAAGCTGCTCGGCTCATCTGTAAACATAGAGAGATGAAGAAAATGAACGTTGAAAATGAAGGCTCTAACCCTCTATTTATAGGAAGCGAGGGAGGATCTTGGCACTACTTGTGCACGAATTTTTTTAAAATAAAAAAGCGATGCAACTTTCACAAACGGACTCCAAAATCAGCAAACTTGATACCCATGGACTCGAAATAAAATACCGGACACAATGACTATAAACAAGATATGCTTTTAAAAGACCCATGAAAAGTTTAGTTTTTCGATAACTTCCCCAAAGTGCCAAACCTTCGTGGGTGGTCGAAAACCTGCATACTGAGTGTCTATGAATTCGTCAAAAGACACTCTTCACAACGCCTGAGGTTTCATGATGGTCGGATCACCGATACAAAAAATCAACTTTTTGCATTCTCGAAAAACTTGCCGAACACACCTGAAGCTTAGGAAGGACTGTTTAGTCTTATTTTGTGCTTGTTCTTGGTATTGTTTTGCATGTTGTTTTTAGTGGTTTGTCCTATTTATGCTGTTGGTTTGATTAATATTTATCGATTCAGACTTACTTCGTTTGTTTCAATGTTTTGTAGAAAAACGGCATTAAAATAGGAGAAATTAGATCTTCCAAGGATCAGGTTTATTGAAGAGCATCGTGATAGGAGTTCGTAGGCTCAAACGGATTATAATTCGGATATCGAACGTGAGAGAACGGAGCAAAACATCGAGGTCGCGCACGTGCGTGCACGAGCGTCCGCGCACCCCGCGCACCAGCGCCTCGCCCAGCCTACGCTTGCCCCGCAGCGCGCGCTCGCTCCACCCGGTACTGTTACCCAGCGCGCGTTGCCCAATCTCCAATGCGTGTTGCCGGGCCCAGCGCCCATGCGCCCCGTGTCCGCCCTTCGCCCGGTAGCAGCGCAACGTCGCCCAACGTTCGTCTATCCCTAGGCTGCGTCGCCTTCATCCGGTCTTTTGGAAGCGGCGCGGTTTAAATCATTGCGCGCCCACATCCGTCGACGGCAAGGCTTCCTCGTGCTAGCCCAGCCGCCGCCCGCTCGCTCGCTCGCCCACGCACACTTTCTCCCAACGCCGACTTCTCCCAACCGGTGCTCAACGATGCATCCATCCGGTGGCGGCAAACGCGCTCAAGTTAATTTTCCCTCGCGCGCTCTCTCCTTAGCGCCGCTGAGAGATGTAACTCTTCACCCAACCGGCGCTCGCTTCATCCGTCGAGCTCACTTCAATCTGATTGTTTCTTGAGCCGGCGCTTAGTATCATTTAATATGTATACGCATTAGGTCATTTGAGCGGGGCACGAGTTCTCGGTTCAGATTTCTTTAGGCGTGACGCTCGTTTTCTCTAATTTCACCGGGGATCTTCACCGACATCGGATAATGAGATTATTCCATGTTCTTTTATTTCTTAGATTTAATTATTTAGTTTATCTCTTTACGCTATTGAATTAATCTGTTGGATTTATCGATTATTGTTATTGGATTTTCATGTTCTTTTGATTTACTTTGCTTAATGATTTCATGCTTTCGATTAATTCATGTTTTTGTTGGATGATTGATAATTTTTGTTTATTTGCAATTAGATTCAGATTAGGGTTTGACAAACCCTAAAAATAGGATTGCTATTACTTTTGTTTATTGCTTTGATTTATCATGCTTTCGTAGTTCAACTAGGGATTGACAACCCCTGGTTTAGATTTATTGCTTTATTAGTTTAGCTCGGGATTGACAAACCCTAGCTTAGGATTGCTATTTATTTTAAGTATTTTATTTCCCGTATGTTTCAAACCCTCGTTGGCATTAGAATGTTTAGGATTTAATTGCTTTCTGTGTGCGACACGAACAATAGCCCTGTTAAGTTTTCCTTGAGAGACGACTTGGGTTAACTTATCACGCTGCAATTACCTCGTATGATTGCGAGTAAATTTGAGTGTGTTTATAGCTCGATAAATTTTGGCGCCGTTGTCGGGGAAAACTTTAGGCATATTGTTTGTGTTATTTATTTTCTTTATTTCTTTTCGTTCTTTTTGTTATTTTCTCCCCCCGGTGCATATGATCCTGTTCTTGTTGTTAGTGTCTATTAATGCAGGGTTACCAGCAATACGAATATGGTCAAATAGGCTGGGGGAGGAAAGCTCGTCGTATTAGGAAAATTCTTCTTACGAAGACGGAGCCCAGTTCTACTATTCTGAGGGATACCCGTCAAACCATGAGTATCAAGCCTACGATCCCTACCCTAAGCAACAAGCCTATGATCCCTACTGGGACCAACCACCTCCTCCGCACTATGAGGATCAATCCTACAATCCATACTAGTATCAACCACCTCCGTCGCAGTATCCGTACTCACAACAACCACCTCCACCTCAGTATTCATACCCGCAGCAGCCACCTCCATCTCAAATTCCAGCTTGGGATGATAAGTTCGTCAAAAGTTTGGATGCTTATGACGCCTCACTTCAGCGTTTGGAGACGCAATTGGGACATGTTAATAGCCTGCTTGATGAGTACATTGCGGCAATGGAGGAACTTCCAAACCAATCCAATCAGGTCTGGCGGTCGCTATTCTAGAAAGTGACCCAATTATTGAGTGGGTGGGAAAGACACTGACGAGTCATTGCAGCGGAGAAGGTGGAAAATGAGAAAGAATGGGCACGTGAGGATGAGAAGCAGGATCAGAGCCACGAGGAAGTTGTTACAAGGACGACTGACGAGGAAGAGTGGGCACATGAAATTGATAACACGCCAAAACCCACTCTGGTGGTGAAAGAACTACCCAAACACTTGGAGGAGGATGAAGAGATGATGAAGAAAGAGTGGGCACGTGAAGTTACTAGCATGCCAAAGCCCACTCTGCAAGTGAAAGAACTGCCTCTACAATTGAAGTACGTGTTCCTAGAGGAAGACAAAGTGAGGACAAAGGTTGAGGTAACATCAATAATTTGTCGACATCCTAATTCACCAAAGTATTGTGCTTTGGGAATTAAAATTATCTATTTTTCTTTGGAGAATAGGATGTTTGATTTGAGCTTAAATGATGCATTATTTGCTTTCTTTACTGTCCTCTGTTCTTATATGGTTACTACTGATGCTCTGGCTGAGATGGTATTCCTGCAGGTGAAGGACTATGGATAGTTCTTTGTTGACCGGAATACGTCGGGCTCACGACGTTAAACTGAGTACTACGTGGGAGTTTACCCACGGATTTTTATTTTCTTTTTCTTTCTTTCTCTTTTGCTTGTTTTGTTGTTCTCTTTTATCTTTATGTTGTCTCTGTGTTAGTTTTGCTCGAAATTGGGACGTCGTCTACAGTGTGGTGAAGCATTGATTTTCCAGCTCTGTCGTGCACGCTCACATTCCAACCCTTTTTCTGCCATATATTATCAGGGAAGTCTCATCCTCTTGGCCATTTTTTGTGTTATTAATGTTTTGAGCACTGGGGACAGTGCTCGAATTTAGTGTAGGGGAGAGATTATTTGGTTGTGTGCGTGTCTTATATTTTTGCATGCTTGGTGATGTGCCTTTGTGCATAATTTGATCTCTTGGACTTAAGTTTGTGTCTATGCGAATAAGTTAGGATTTTGATTTGTGTGTTGAACTACGTGGTATTGGTCAAACCTTGATGTATTTCTCGTTTATCTTGATGTTTATGTTATTGAAGTGTAATGTGAATTGACGAGATTGTGTGAATTGATTTTAAATCGGAGGTTATTGATGTGATTTGTCCGACTAATGCTAGGGGTAGTGTTAACAGTGTGGTTACCTATATACTCGTTTCATAAAAAAAATGTGTGAAAAAGAGTAGAAAAAGAGGAGAATTAAAACTCCAATAAATTGTTGAGATTGTTGAAATAGAGTATGGGATTATGTCCCTCTTTCTCGTAAATTGAGAAATGGACATGGGAAAGCACGTTAGGAGACTCGAGTTCATCGAGAGTTCACCTTTCGAACATTGTTCCAAAATCTGTTAATACTTTCTATGTTATCAAAGGAAACTTGTTGCTAAAGGTAACCATTTTAGTTAATTCACCCCTAGCGGAGAGTTGGGTCTGAGCAAAAATAATATTCTTGTTTATTTGATAGTTACACAATTTTAGATTTGTTTCACATTAACTTTGATTATGTATTCATCATGTTTGGGGGAATTGCAAAACGAGGTTTGATTGATTGGATTAAGAGTTAATTTGCATGAGTTATTCTTCTACTCTTATTAGTATAGACTTTGCTTGAGGACAAGCAAATGGATAAGTGTGGGGGAGTTGTTTAGTGTCATTTTGTGCTTGTTCTTGGTATTGTTTTGCATGTTGTTTTTAGTGGTTTGTCCTATTTATGCTGTTGGTTTGATTAATATTTATCGATTCGGACTTACTTCGTTTGTTTCGATGTTTTGTAGAAAAACGGCATTAAAATAGGAGAAATTGGATCTGCCAAGGATCAGGTTTATTGAAGAGCATCGCGATAGGAGTTCGTAGGCGCAAACGGATTACAATTCGGAGATCGAACGCGAGAGAACGGAGCAAAACATCGAAGTCGCGCACGTGCGTGCACGAGCGTCCGTGCACCCCGCGCGCTAGCGCCTCGTCCAGCCGGCGCTTGCCCCGCAGTGCGTGCTTGCTCCACCCGGCGCTGTCACCCAGTGCACGTTGCTCAATCTCCAGCGCGCGTTGCCTCGCCCAGCGCCTGCACGCCCGCCGCCGCCGCCGCCCAAGCGCGTCGCCCATCGCTCGTCTATCCTTCGGCCGCGTCGCCTCCGTCCGGCGCTGGGAAACCAACGCCGGTTTCATCCGTTGCGTGCCCCACGTCCCATCGACAAGGCGCGCTCGAAGCTAGCCCGGTAGCCGCCCGCCCGCCCGCCTCGCCCACGCACGCCTCTCCCAACACGCTCGCACTCCCCAATCGGCGCTCAACGCATGCATCCATCCAGCGCTGGCTTCGAAACGCGCACTCAAGCTAATTTTCCCTCGCGCGCTCTCTCCTCAACCGGTGCTCGCTTGAGAGACAGAACTCTTCACCCAACCGGCGCTCACCTTCATCCAGCGCTCACTTCCAATACAGATAGTTTCTTAAGTCGACGCTCATTGTAAACTGGCGCTCAGTATCATTTAATATATATACGTGTTAGGTCATTTTGAACAGGGGCCTGAGTTCTCAGTTCAGATTTCTTTGGCGCAGCCGCGGCCTGTTCTTCAGAATTTCACCTAGGGATCTTCACTAGTGTCAGATAACAGTATTATTCCATGTTCTTTTATTTCTTAGATTTAATTATTTAGTTTATCTCTTTACGCTATTGAATTAATCTATTGGATTTATCGATTATTGATATTGGATTTTCATGTTCTTTTGGTTTACTTTCCTTAATGATTTCCTGCTTTCGATTAATTCATGTTCTTGTTGGATGATTGATAATTTTGGTTTATTTGCAATTAGATTCAGATTAGGGCTTGACAAACCCTAAAAATAGGATTGCTATTGCTTTTGTTTATTGCTTTGATTTATCATGCTTTCGTAGTTCAACTAGGGATTGACAACCCCTGGTTTAGATTTATTGCTTTATTAGTTTAGCTCGGGATTGACAAACCCTAGCTTAGGATTGCTGTTTATTTTAAGTATTTCATTTCCCGTATGTTTCAAACCCTCGTTGGCATTAGATTGTTTAGGATTTAATTGCTTTCTGTGTGCGACACGAACAATAGCCCTGTTAAGTTGTCCTTGAGAGACGACTTGGGTTAACTTATCACGCTACAATTAACTCGTACGATTGCGAGTAAATTTGAGTGTGTTTATAGCTCGATCAAGGACGGGGTATTACAGAATTGATAATAGTGAGTATTGTTTGAGCATGTATGAATTAATTCATAATTTTTGGAAAATGTTGGAAATTATTTTTAAAAAAAGCGAAAACCTTAGTTCATGAATCATTGAGGTATGATTTGTGTATGATGGATATTAGTGTATATTGTTGATGTATGATGAGAATAATGTATAGTGTGAATTAATTAGAATTTTTAAAATTATTTAGGTATTTTCCAAAATTTTTGAAAATTATAGGATGAAGGGTTTTGATGTAAAAATTTTCTCTATCTACTGTTATTAGATATTAATGATCCTATATTAATATAGTGTGTTATGTGAATTTCTGGAAACATTTTTGCTAATTTTTCCAAAATTTTGAAAAGTCTAAAGTTAGAAGTTTCGAAGTTTCAAATTTATTTTATTAAATGAGAACACATATTTAGGCCCAAGAACATGTATAAGATAAGTTATGAATTTATGTGATTTTTAAAATGAGATATAATATTTTTTACGTTGAAACATTTTGCTAAATAGCGTAGAAATTTGAAATATAAATTACTATGCATAAATTAGTTTCATATATATATATATATATATATATATATATATATATATATATATATTTGGGCATGATTGAATGTTAAAGTGAAATTATGAGATTTATTAGAGTATGATAGGTAATAAATTAGAATTATAGCATATTATGCAGGTTAATTGTTCTAAAGGTGAATTTAGAGAAATTCATTAGTTTGAAGCTTCAAATGACTTGATTAAGGTATGAATGTATGAAGCATGTCAGTGTGTTAGTAGAATTATGTTTAACGCATAGAGTTATGCTTTACGCCTAGTATAAAAATGAGTTTCTCTGAATAGATAAATTAGGCGTGTGAGACGAATTAGAGGTATAGCAATATCTCTTTTATAAGAATTGATTTAATAATTGAAATCATTTTCAAAGGATTGACCTAATTTATTATTATGAGGTCTGAAGCAATGTTTCGTCTTAGTTAGAAACGAGAGTTTATAAATTAGAATTTCTAATTAAAATACGACCCAAACTGGTTAAAGATATAAAAGCCTTAGAAGGACTATATTCAGTTAAGAAAGCTTGATAAGATTTAAAAAGCTATCAAGTTCCATTAATTTTTGACGATTTTCAAAGATACGACCGACGTACTAAATTAGTTTCCTACGTAAAGGTGGAGCACGAAAGTGAGCACAGAAGTAAAGGAAAGAGACTCTTTTTGAGAATGAGAACATACCAGGTGGGCTTTTCTCTTCAATGATAAAGAAAATGAAAAATATTTATTTACGATGCTTTCTTTTGAGAAAATGATGATGAAATGCTACTATTTAATTACCTGCCCAAAATGTTTATATTTTATGCATGGATCCTATGAGTGTTGGTTCACAAATGTAAGTTTAATCGATTTGGGTCCTATGCTAGATGGAGAATTCATAGCAAGGGTTAACGTGTACACTTGGTAACCGTGTTGCTGAAAGATTTGCTCAGCCAGTTACAGGTGATTGTGTGCTGAAATGTTTTTCTCGACTGATCACGGCGTCCGTGGAAGGAGGCCTCCTTCTACGACGTAATATGAGTTAGATATGGATCTCACAGACAGAAAATATGTCTGGCCAGACAAAGTTTATGGAAAATGATAGAAAATCTTTAGTAAGCACGGAACTTTCAAATAAAACTCTGTATGTTACAGATGGGGTAGTGTAATTCAAAGTTATGATGTATGTTTTTAGCATAAGCCCACTGAGTCGTTGTACTCAGCCCTGCATGTTTGTTTTTAAATTTGCAGGTTGAGCTGGTGATGAGATGAAACGGTGTTGAGTAGTAGGAATCTTTTGTCACTGATAGTAAAGCTTTGAGTGCATATCTTCATATGTGTACCTCACATGTTTTTCCGCTGCAAGAACACTAAGTTATATTTTGATTAGAGAATTAGATTCTTTCAGATCAGTTGAACACTTTTGTTAATGATCTGATGGACTAGTCTCTTGTATGTATATTATGTTTACTTGATCTCTAAATGTAATGCTCCAAAATTTTAAAAGAATAAAATATTGCTATTTAATTCAAACTTGAACAACAAATGAAACTCTTGGAAACTCAACAGATAAGTATAAAGTTAAATTTGACTTTCTTATAAAAGGATTGAATCAATCTTGTCTTCACAAGTGACCATGTTAAACAAAATAATAAACTAAAGACGTGTCAAAAAAATATTTTAATTTGAAAATGATTTAACTAAAGAAAACTTAAGATTTTAATCAATATCCAAAATCTCATAATTTGAACTAAAATAAATAATGACCTTCTCTTGTACTAGTCATTCTCGACTTCCATGGCTGTTTCGACTCCTCAACTGCAAAACTGAAAATAGATAGGGGTGAGCATATCATAAATATACTCAGATATGAACAATGTAATTATCCACATATGTAATACATGTTAATCTTTTAGATTGCCACATAAATAAATTTAATATCATGAAATATATATATATATATATATATATATATATATATATATATATATATATATATATATATATATATATGAGACCTTATTATTATGTGAGGTCTTAAATATAATAATAACATGAGACCTTAATATTACGTGATGTCTTAAATATAATAATAACATGAGGCCTTAATATACTGTGAGGTCTTAAATATAATAAAAACATGAGAACTTAATATACTGTGAGACCTTAAATATAATAATAACATGAGACCTTAATATACTGTGAGGTCTTAAATATAATAATAACATGAGACCTTAATATACTGTGATGCCTTAAATATAATAATAACATGAGACCTTAATATACTGTGAGGCCTTAAATATAATAATACCATGAGACCTTAATATACTGTGAGGTCTTAAATATAATAATAGCATGAGACCTTAATATTCTGTGAGCTCTTAAATATAATAATAACATGAGACCTTAATATACTGTAAGGTCTTAAATATAATAATAACATGAGACCTTAGTATATTGTGAGGTCTTATATAATAATAACATGAGGCCTTAATATACTGTGAGGCCTTAAATATAATAATAACATGAGACCTTAGTATACTGTGAGGTCTTATATATAATAATAACATGAGACCTTAATATACTGTGAGGCCTTAAATATATATAGAATATATAGTATAACATGAGAATTTATATATTAACATAAACATCATGTAGTCTTAAAAATAAAAACATGTAGTCATATAATCAATATGAATATAAAAACATATAAAACAATAGGGATAACATAACCACAAGCATAAATTTCTCCACCTTGTTTTATCGAGCACAACAAATTAAAATCAACTCAATTCGGAAACGAGGGTCCTAGTTGCGCCGTGTGTGTGTGCAGTATGGGTTTAGGTGCAGTGTGTGTGCCCTGTGTGTTTGGGTGCAGTGTGTGTTTGTATGTGTACGCCGTGTGTGTGGAGTGTGTGTGCAGTGTGTGGAGTGTGTGTGTGTGTGTGTGGAATGGTATGTGTGTATTGTGCATGAATGTGTGTGTGGAGTGTTGTGTGTGTTTGTGTGTTGTGTGTGTGAGTCGTGTGTGCAGTGTGTGTGGCATGGTGTGTGTGTGTGTATTGTGCATGAATGTGTGTGTGGAGTGTTGTGTGTGTTTGTGTGGTGTGTGTGTGAGTCGTGTGTGTGAGTTGTGTGGGTTTGTTATGTGTATATATATATATATAATATGAATAAAATCCTAATTAAGTCCTAATCCTACTAGAACTCTTTTTAATTAAATCTTAATCCTATAAAATAAAACTAGGGTTCAACAAATTAAAATTCTACAAAGCCAAATTAAAATTCGGGGTATTACACTAAAACTTTGAGGTTTTTAGACGTTTTCTTGATATATGTCTTACGATTCGATATCCCATTTTCTTTCCCCACTTCTTAATCCTCATCATGAGTAATGGTCCCGGCTAAACTGTCCTTAGGGATAATGGGATGTTACATGCGTGTTCGCACGTCTGTGTGTCGTGTCATCCCTGCTGTTGAGTTGTATGCGTCTCGTGCGTCGGGCATGTCCGCGCATTGTGCGGCTGCTAAGCATCATTGTTCATTTGCCTTTGGCACCCGCCGGTTGTCTTTGTTGTTGGTGTGTGCCCGTCGCACTATGCAATGTGACTCATATTCTCATCTCATTCTTCGTATTTTTCGTTCTTCGTTTTACAAATATAACTTACAGGAAGTACAGATCAAATGGATCGGCACTGGTATGATAATGCAGCAGTTATATACATACTAACCAATATAATTAACCATTGAACTACACATAAATGCATGAACTGAAAGGAATAAACTGTTTCAAAACCAACCCAAGTAACAGAAGGACTTGTCAAAATGTTCAATATCCAAATGTAACCCAATTAGGGCGCAATTCAAGGAACGAGGTACGACCTCAAGTTCAATACGATAGTGAATAGCAGTTATAATCAAAAGACACCAAAACAATATTAGAGTTTAGCAGCAATAAACGTGTGGACATGCATATGACAATACATGCCCAAGGGTCTAGAAACCTTTCTATTATAGCAACAAAACACATATCACTCTGCAACCACCTTGCACTCATCGTCAATTCCTGTTCAACCTGCACATCAAAAACGAGATGCAGGGCTAAGTACAAAAGTACTCAGTGGACTCATTGCCGATAACACTTTCTTTGTAAAGTTATTGCACTACCCACAATAGCACATGGGGTTTAAGTTGAAATGACCCATGCCTATCAAAACATTTTATCATTTTTCCAAAATGTGTCTGACCGGACTATGTCATCCACGTTGTTCCATATCTGATCATTCACTCATTCATTCATTCGCGCACTATGGAGGTGGTCACCTACACATAGTCGCCGTGATCGGTCGAGGTAGCTGACCTCAACACACAGTTACACGTGTACACAATCCGAGTTAGTTCTCAACTAAGGTGGATCCGATCGTTACCCTTTTTTAACGTTGGTGGACCAACACATTCTCATACCACATTGGATATACCAATCTTAGATAGGATCAAAACAAAACATAAATATTTGGTTGTCAATAACAGTTCATGCAATAATATTTCATAAAGCTTTTGTAAATCATGCTTTGAGAGAGCTATATCATTTTGCTTCAAGAGAGCCCACCTGCTAGTCCGAAGCTATAAGTTCTAAGCGAAGCAGGGTATGAGTGTCCTTCCTCGGCAACTACGTACGATCTAGTCCTTCATAAGAAAATAGCTTTTCTTAGATTCTTTCTATTGGTCGATGGTCGTTTATAAATTACGACTTAAAGTTCCCAATTTAGGGTTTCTTTGTGATTTCTTGTGATGGTTTTAAGATAATTTCTATTATCTTACATTCTCAATTCCTAAACTATATTCCTTAATCTTTCATAGACGAACCTCAACTTATCAGTCATATACTCCGAGTCTAACCTCGACTATTACCTTAGTGTTCTTCTAAACGTTATTACGTTATAAAGTGTTGATACTTAAGTTATGATTGTATGTTAGGATATTCTCAAGCCACTAGCTAGACTTAACAATTATAGTTATGTCCTAATAGGTTATGCTTGATGGCTTGTCGTATTAACACGACGAATGAAAGGAAATCTTAACTTATGATTCGAGATATCTCATACCATCGTAAGTAAATACTTAGAGATTAACGAAGTTCTTTGTGAATACTAACTCGTCCTTTGTGACATAAGGATCGTCATCTTATGTTTGAATCTTAGCTTACACTTTTCGACATTGTTTGTTTCTCTTAACTCATCGGAGATTATGTAAGTTATATAATTGCTATTCGTTGTCGAGTCGTCTTAACGCTCAATCTAATATCGTATTAGGTTTTCGTTGCTGAGCATTAACGTTCTAAGTCGGCTTTTGGTTTCTTTAACTTGGGAACTCACGTTTGAGTATCTTATTATTAATAGAAAACCCTAATTTGTGTCTAACTTCAATTCTCATTAATTCCTTCTTAAGTTATCAAAGTTTGTCGATTTCTTTTGGATTCTCGTACATGAGGTACTATGTTGTTTATGTTTGGGGTTTTGTTTGTCGGCATAACATAAATAAACCATACATCATCATACAACACCATACACAACATATATCATACTAAAGCATTAGAAAACCCTAATTTCTAATAAATTACACAATCATTGTGTATGCGTGCATGAGTGTTCCATTCATTCATCATAATCACATACCATTCATTCTAAACTTGTTGATTAACTATCATAGCATCATTTACAATTAAAATCAAACTCATACTTAACCATTTTGCTATATTTTCGATAATTAACAATAATTAGCATAAGTATCCAATAAATTCTAATAAAATCATATCATGGTTATATCATATACTAAATATGAAATATCATCGCATACCATACATTAAAATTAAAACACATGCTCATTACTATATATATATTTTCGATTATATCTATATATATATATACTCAAAAAAATTCTACTCATTTCACAATATGTTTAGAATATGCACTAAACATGTAATATTAACCTTAAACATCAAATAATATTTATAATATGAACTAAATGTTTGGAATTCTTTTTGTCCTCACAATTATATTACATATGTGTTCAATAAATTTCCAAAAATGCATAATAGGTTCATATTATTTCTAAACAACATATATCATATTATTTTCAACAAATAAAAAACAAATAAATCTTAAAATATATAGATATAGTTTCGGTCCTCTTGGAAAAATAGGAGTAGTGTCTCAATAATTTCAAGATTAATATATGATGTTCATCTCATATATCAAACACTATACCTCAACTATTTTTCAACAAATAAAATCAAAATAATTTTTAAAAATTCTATATATATTTCAGCCCTAACAAAGTAAATAGGAGAAATAATTCAAAATTTTTCCTCTTTGTTCTATATGATCCTAACACATCAACAAACAACAATATGAAATAACATTCACAAAAACATACTTTATCTTCTATGAAAAAAAAATTCTAACAAAAATAAAAAAAATACCAAACATGCTCCAAAAATTTCCAAACTTTAAATACAAACTTAAAACACATTTCTAAGAATATTTCATTCATGGCTTGAGACCATTTGGTGTCTCAAAAGTTATGAAGAAAATGAAGAACAAAAATTAGGGTTCTTCGTGAAAGAATTCCAAAAAAATTCTAATCCATTACAAATATGGTCTTAGAAAATTATTTAGAGGGTTGGAATGGTGGATTAAACCTTGGAGAATGTGAAGAAATTTGAAAACAAAGAGAAAACTTTGTTCCAAAGAGAGAGAGAGAGAAAGGGGCACCAAATGTTGCTATATTTTGCTTCAAAATGGGCTTTTTTAAGCCTATACGGAAGTAGACTAGTTAAATTACCCGATTTGTCATGTTAATACCGGTTCTTTAACTTTTATCGCGCTTTCGACTGATTTCTTCGAACCTTAAGGTTTTATTTTCTTAAATATCCTTAAAAAGACTTATTTCATAGTTTATAATAATTTCATGAAGTTCGGATTGCATCCGGTAAGTCAATTCTGAATTATCGCGGAAAAACAGCGTTCGGCGATTAAATTATGTTCATTTGAATTTCTATCGAATTCTTGAGATTTCATAATAATTTAAGTCTTATAAATCATTTATTATTGATTTAGACCCTTTTTTGAGTTTTGGTTCGTTCGGGTCAGTTTGGGTTTTTCCAATATATATTCCCGACGTTCGGTTAAGTTCTTTAGAAATTTCATTCATAAATTGATTCTTATGAATTATAAATTCATAATAATATATTCCTTCATGATTTTGATTGTTCTCATTAATTTGAATGATTAGCACGGACTAGAATTTTATCCGGCTCATGAATAGTACTTTTGAGATTGACCGGGCAAGTTTGCCCAAAAATTCTAATTCTTTGGCTTCTCATATGTTTTCGTGAGAAGATTCTAGAAACGCAATCATTTTGTTGAGATTCATTAAAGATCTTTCATTCTATGTTCAAGCTATTCAGGAAATCCTAATCCGGTTGGACCAGTCACTAGTTTTTGATTTATCGAGTTTTGATCTCCGAATCGATTCTAATTCGTTTCGTTGGTCAGCTTAAACATAATTAATGTCTTATCACTCTAAGCAATTGGTTTAATCATCACTAATAAAA
Source organism: Salvia rosmarinus (assembly GCA_036937905.1). Taxonomy (NCBI): domain Eukaryota; kingdom Viridiplantae; phylum Streptophyta; class Magnoliopsida; order Lamiales; family Lamiaceae; genus Salvia; species Salvia rosmarinus. Next base: position 39,957,064 of record CM072822.1, on the reverse strand, counting down.
GTTTAAAATTTTTCGGTTTATTACATACCATTCCCCTTAAAATAAATTTCGTCCCGAAATTTGCTAACCTTGGAAAAGATCTGGGTATTTCTCTTTCATAGTTGATTCTAATTCTCAGGTTGCTTTTTCTTGTCCATGGTGTCGCCATAGAACTTTCACTAATGATATCACCTTGTTCCTTAACTTTTGGATACGTCGGTCCAAAATTTTCGTAAGCAATTCTACATAACTCATATTGTGATCGAGGAAAATACCCGTCGGCGGTATTACATGGCTGGGGTCATGTATGCATTTTCTGAGTTGTGCAAGTTTCCAAAGCTTGGCGGCAATGCCAGTCTGTAAGCTGCTGGTCCTATCCTTTCCAAAATTTCATAGGGTCTTATGAAACTTGGTCGCAGCTTCCCTTTGATTTCGAATCCCACGATTCCTTTCGATGGGGAGATCTTCAAGAAAACTTTGTTTCCCACTCAAAATGTAGCTCTGTGCGGCGTTTGTCGGCGTACGACTTCTGTCGGTCTTGGGCCTCCTTGATCTGTTGGCGGATTTGTCTCACGATCTCAATCATCTCTCCCATAGAGTCAGGTTCCTAATACTCTTCTTTCTCCCACTTCATCTCATTAAAGTGTTGATTGATATTTCTTTCCATAAAGCGCTTCGTACGGGGCCATTCCAACAATTGCTTGGTAGCTGTTGTTGTAGGCGAATTCCACAAGTGGTAATAATTGTTCCCAACTTTCTCCTCTATCGAAGACAACAGTCCTCAACATGTCTTCAAGCGTTTGAATGGTCCTCTCGGATTGTCCGTCCGTTTGTGGGTGAAACGCGATACTGAAATGTAGTCGAGTTCCCAATTCCTTTTGTAAGCTCGTCTAGAATCTGGATGTAAATTTTGAATCTCTATCAGACGTGATAGTCTTCGAGACTCCATGTAAACGTACGACTTCTTGAACGTACAACTGTGCTAATCTGTCTGGTCCATGTGTTATCGGAATTGGTAGAAAATGCGCGCTCTTAGTCAAACGATTGATGATGACCCAAATAGCGGTATTTCCTCTTTGTGATTTGGGTAGCCCGGTAACAAGATCCATGGCTATATCGTCCCATTTCCATTCCGATATGTCCAGCGGTTTTAAGGTTCCATACGGTCGCTGGTGGAGTGCTTTCACTTGTTGACACGTCAAACAACGTTCTACGAATGAAGCTACGTCTCGCTTCATTCCATCCCACCAAAATTTCTCCTTGAGATCTTGGTACATTTCGGTGCTTCTGGGGTATGCGGTGTAAGAAGTCTCATGGGCTTCTTTCAAGTTTTCGTTCTTAAGTTCTTCGCCTTCTGGAATACACACTCTCCCGTCATACAACAAAACATCATTTTTTGCTTCTTTGAAATTTTTATGGTTGTTGTCCTAGATCTTGGCTCGTACTTCCTCCAGCTTCTTGCTCTTCCTCTGGGATTCTAAGATTCGAGCTCTTAAGTCCGGGATTGCAATCAACGTTGCAATACAATCTTCTATCGTCTGAGACGGGTCTTTGACTTCGATGTTCATCCTCTAAAATTCCTTAATAAGTATCTCTTCATGACTTAAAGCATCAGCTACAACATTAGCATTGTCTGGATGGTAATTGATACCACAGTCGTAATCTTTCACCCATTTTAACCATCTACGTTGCCTCATGTTAAGATCTTTCTGTTCAAAGAAATACTTCAGGCTTTTATGGTCAGTGTAGATCTCACATCTAACTCCATAGAGATCACTATAAGAAAGTTGACTTTTTGTGACATGAAAAATGTGTCGCTAACATTTGTTTTAATGTCGCAAAAACTAACTTGCGACATTTTTTGCGTCACTTTATATTGTGTTGCAAAAGGTCGTGTAGCATTTTTACGACACTTTTTTTGTATTTATGTCGCAACATATATGACACTTTGTGCATCGTTAACCTAATTGTCGTATAAAATTCATGACATATTACGTGACTTTAGTTGTAGTGACGCATGTTTGTTTGCTTCATATTTAATGACATTAGCCGAATTGATGCATCCTAATTTGCGACACTAGCTTGTGACATTATTATCAATTGTAGTATAATTTTTACGACATTGTTTCCATTAATGTTGCAACATATACATCATTTTGTGCATCACTAAATTAATTTTCGTCTGAAATTTAGGACATATTACGCGTCATCCGTGAAAGTGGCATATGTTAGTTTATGTCACATTACATGATACATAAATGTAAACAATTTTATTATTGTATTTCTTTACAACACATTTTAATTAGATGGTTTGTAACGACCCGGCTTCCGCATTGACGGTTGACCCCACGGACCAACACGAGTCTTTTCAGTGTGCTTTGTCCTCACTCACACACTCCCTGAGAAAACTTCCCAGGGGGTCACACATCCCACAATTGCTCCAAGCCAAGAACGTTTAACTTTAGAGTTTTTATGAGATGGACTCCCGAAAAAAAGATGCATCTTTTTGGTATGAGTAGCACATATCAAATCCTTTAAGCTCTCCTCAAATATGTAGTCTCATACCTACATATTCTCAAAATCCCTCTCATTCTGGTGCGTTTCGATTCATTCATGTACCCATCCGCTTTGAATTCTTAATCGGAGCCGCTCCTTGTCCATGCCTCCGCACCGGCGATCACTCCGTACTTCTACCCCGGGCGTCACATGCCCACCAGCTTCTGCTTGGTTCATCCTCGAACCACTCCATACTAGGAGAGATTTGGCTCTAATACCATCTGTAACGATTCGACTTTCGGATTGACGGCTGACCCCACAGACCAACACGAGTCTTTTAAGTGTGCTTTGTCCTCACTCACACATGCCCTGAGAAAACTTTCAAAGGGGTCACCCATCCCACAATTGCTCCAAGCCAAGCACGCTTAACTTTAGAGTTTTTATGAGATGGACTCCCGAAAGAAGATGCATCTTGTTGGTATGAGTAGCTCATATCAACTCCTTTAAGCTCTTCTCAAATATGCAGTCCCACATATTGTCGAAATCCCTCTCATTCCGGTGCGTTTCGATTCATTCATTTACCCCTCCGCTTTGAAGTCTTAATCAGAGCCGCTCCTTGTCCATGCCTCCGCACCGACGATCACTCCGTACTTCTACCCCAGGCATCACATGGTTAATGTCAAATTTTTCTTTTTGTGACAAATATATTGTTTATTAAACTAATAATACAGACTATCACAATTTCTTGTGTTAAATTATTATTATTATTATTATTATTATTATTATTATTATTATTATTATTATTATTATTATTATTATTATTATTATTTATTTATTTGTAACCTTTGGATTTTTATTGAACGTGTATACAATATTATAATATCTCATATTTGATTATTTAAATATTTTGAATGAATAATTAGCAAGTGTTCACTATAGCAAATTTTGAGACATAAAAATGAGTGTCGCGTCGCATATGTGTCACTAAACTATGACACAATATATAGATGACACATAACCGACATAAATATACAACATTGAATGCAATAATATTCTAAATATGTGATATAATTATGATATTTTATTGAGGTATTGCAAATAAATTGTCGTAATTTTAAGACATCAAAATGAGTGTCACATATGTGTCACTAAATTATGACACAATATGTAGATGACGCACAATTGACGTAAATATACAACACTAGATGCAACACTATTCTAAATCTGTGATATAATTATGGCATTTTATTGAGATGTCGTAGATAAATTATCGCAATTTTGAGACATCAAAACGAATGTTGCATTTTTGTCACTAAAATACGACACAATATTTAAATGACGCACAAATGACATAAATATGCGACACTAGAAGCATAAGTGTGGTAATTTTACGGCACATATATGTAATGTCGCATGTGTGTATGTCGCAATAAGTCTATTTTGTTGTAGTGGATGGTGTCTCCAAATCTTTAAGGCATGTACGGCCGCTGCTAATTCCAGGTTGTGTGTAGGATAGTTAAACTCATGTGGGCGTAATTATCTTGAATCATAAGCAATAACTTTGCCTACTTGCATCAGAACACATCCTAATCCATTCTTCGAAGCATCCGTAGATTGTGTAATCCTTATCTACTTCGGGTATTGCAAGTACAGGTGATGTCGTCAGCAACTCCTTCAATCTTTGGAAACTAGCCTCACACTCGGCGGTCCAAGTGTACTTGATTCATTTTCTTAACAATTGGGTCATGGATCGGGCTATCGTTGAAAATCCTTCGATAAATCTTCGATAATAGCCGGCAAGTCCTAAGAAACTCCGAATTTCATTCAGGTTCATTGGTGATTCCCATTCTTGAACTATATCGATCTTAGAAGGGTCTACTTTGATTCCCTCGGCGGATACAATGTGACCTAAAAATGTCACCTCGTCTAACCAGAATTCGCACTTTCTAAACTTGGCGAAGAGTTGCTATTGCCTTAATGTTTGCATCACAGTTATCAAGTGCCCTTCATTTTCTTGGTTATTCTTGGAGTATATTAGGATATCGTCTATGAATACTAAGACAAATTTGTCTAAGTATGGGTGAAATACCCTATTCATGATATCCATAAATACTGCTGGGGTATTTGTAAGTCCAAAGAGGATAACAATGAATTCAAAATGACCATACCTTGTACAGAAAGCTATTTTAGGTACTCCTCCTGGTCTAATCCTCAACTGATGGTATCCAGACTTCAAATCTATCTTCAAAAAGACTCCTGCTCCCTTAAGCTGATCAAACAGATCGTCAACTCGGGGCAAAGGATACTTATTCTTAAGAGTTATCTTGTTCAACTCTCGATAGTCTATGCACATTCTCAATGTGCCATCCTTCTTCTTCACGAAAAGGATAGGTGTTCCCCATGGAGACACACTAGGTCTAATGAAACCTAACTCCAAAAGTTCTTGTAGCTGGATCTTCAATTCCTCAAGTTTTTTTGGTGCCATCCGGTATATAGGGCTTTCGACACAGGGGCAGAACCTAGTTCAAGGTCGATCGTGAACTTAATCTGTCGGTTTGGCAGTAATCCCGGTAGTTCCTCTGGAAAAACATCGAGATACTCCCTCACGATCGGAACGTCTTATATCATTTTCTCATTCTGGTCTTCCTCCTAGAGATAGACAAGGTAGGCGTTGTTCTTTGTCTTTTTCAGCAACGTCCTTGCTTGTAGAGAATACGATTGGGACTCTCCTCGCCATGTTGATCCCGTGTAAGTCTGTAGGTTTCTCTGCAGGATGTTGGAAAGAAATTTTACTTTCATTGCATAGGATGGTCGCATTATGTTTGGTTAACCAATCCATCCCTAGGATTATGTCCACATCTGTCATAGTTATGACGTGAAGGTTATCTGTCATGACCTTAAGTGAGCCTAGTCCAAGTTCTAGGTTCGAGCATGTGTGGGTTACCGTTCTTATGCCTCCTACTGGTAAAGAAATTCTCATGATTTGTTCAGTGCATTTAGGATCTAGTCCTAAGTTCTCTACGCATGCTTCAGCAATAAAAGAATGTGAGGCACCAGTATCAAAAAGTAGGATAACAGGTAATTGGACGAGTGTTCCCATACCTGCCAAGTTTCATTGGTTTCTTGGTGGTTCTTGCGGGAATTTTCTTTCTTGATTGAGGGCTTAGGCCCTGGCTTGCGGTGGTGGTGGTTGTTGTTGTTGTTGTTGTTGCGGCGGCTGTTGTTGTTGTTGCCGCCATTGTTGTTGTCGTTGTCGCCGTGGTTGATATGGTCGTTGGATCGGTTGGAAGTACTGAACCGGGGGTTGTTGCTGAAACGATTGAGCTTGGATAGCGCGGACTGGTTGGACTCGGTTAAGCACATTGTGACGGCCATTTCCTCCTTGACGTATCCCTGGACAGTCCCTGGAGTAGTGACCCTTCTGGCCACACTTGAAGCATCCATCATTTGTGAATGTGCATGCTCCCTTGTGACTCCTGTTTCAACTAAAAGTGCTCTCTGAATTGACTCATAATCAAATGAGGTGTTGTAGAGGGACAGTTCCCAAGTCGTCTCTCAATGAAAACTTAACAGGGCTTATTGTTCACGTCGCACATAAAAACGGTAAATCATAAACACTCTAATACCAACGGGGGTTTTGAAACAAACGGAAATTGAAAAGCTCAAAGGAAATATAAATAAAAGTAATCTAACTAGGAGTTGTCAATCCCTAGTTGAGAACCTATGAAAACACGAATGCAAGAAGCTAAGCGTAGAACAAACTAAACTAGATCATCAAACAGGAAATAATAAATTTCAATGGAAAGAGATTCAACATAATATCAACTTCCAATATCAAACTACGTGAAACTTAAATTTATCAAATACCAGGAGAAATAGAATCAATGAAAAACCAATAATCCAATATTAACTATGTAATTGAATCCAACAACAATCTCAAAGCATCCAATATCAACTATGAAATTCAATCCAACAATAATCTCAACGTAAAACACGTAAATGATCGAATGAAATTCAACAGGAATCGTAAAACAAAGCGCATAAATTGAAAGGGTGAAGAACAAGAATTAATACTCTAATATTGTTTCTATCTCTATCGTCGGTCGAAAGCTTCAGATAATTGACTCAGGAACAGCGACTGCGGGAAGAAATAAGAACTGAATAATACCATAACTCAGCGTTGTGCATTTATATATATAAAGTGAGTAAGTGCCGGTTCACGTTGAGCGCAGTAGAACGGGTGTTTTAACTAAAGGTGAGCGCCGGTTTGGAGGGAGCGCCGGTTGTGGGAAGCGTTCTGTATTGAGCATGAGCGCTGGTTCGAGTGAGCGAGAGCGGCGACGGAGCGAGCGAGCGTTCAGGGGTGAACCCGTGAGGAAAATGCAGGTGAGCGGGCGCTTGGTGATCAGCCGACGCTCAGACTGGAGAAAGAGATGAGCGAGCACGCGGAGTTGAGCGGGCGCGCGGACTTGGCTCTGGGCGAGCGGGCGTTTGTGTGTCGAGCACTGGGCACTGGAGGGTCAGCGCGCAGACGCTGGAGTGGGGTGAGCACCGGGTGGACTCCCAGCATACGTTGGAGATAGCGCACACGTGGGTGGAGGCGGGCGTGCGTGAGGCAGCGAGTGTTGGGCTGGAGTGGGCGCCAGGCGTGCGGACGTTGGGCGGGTGCGGTGGGCGCGGCTGGGAAGGCCATGGGCGATGTGAAGCGCCGGGCACGAGGTCTTTGGTGATGCGACGATGCGGGCGCTGGGCGCGCGGTGCTTGGTCGAGCGTCGGGTGGAGCGCAATGGGCACTGTCGAGGGGGATGAGGTGTGTGACGGGGTGCCCGTGCGCGACTTTGACGATTCGTTTCGTTTTCCCTCGTCTGAACTCCAAATTAATATCTGTTTGCACCTACGGACTCCTGTTGAGACGCTCTTAAATATACTTCAAGTCTTGAAAAATATATTTTACCCTATTTGATGCCGTTTTTCTACAAAATATAACAACAAACCAAATAAGTCCAAATCGATAAATACTAATCAAAACGATGGCATAAATAGAGAAACCATGGGAAACAACATGCACAAAGATATGAAGAATAAGCAAAAAATCATATTAAACAACTCCCCCACACTTATCCATTTGTTTGTCCACAAGCAAAGTCTATACTAATAAGAATAGAAAAATAACTCATGCACTTCACTCTTTGTCCAATCCATCAAACCCTTTTTGTCTTTCCCCCAAATTTGGTGAATACATATTCAAAGTTAACGTGAAACAAATATGAGATTGTGAAAATATCAAATAAACAAGTAGGTAATTTTTTGCTCAGACCCAACTCTCCGTTAGGGGTGAATTAACTAAAATTGTCACCTTTAGCAACAAGTTTCTTTGATAACACAAAAAGTATTAACAGATTTTGGAACAATGTTCGAAAGGTGAATTCTCGATGAACTCGAGTCTCCTATCATGGTTTCCCATGCCTATTTTTCGATTTACGAGAAAGAGGGGCAGAATCACATCCTCCATTTATATAATCTCAACAACTTATTGGAGTCTTCATTCTTCTTCTCTCTTCTTTTTCATTTTTTTTAATGAAACAAGTATATAGATAACCACACTGTTAATACTACTCCTAGTATTAGTCGGACAAATCACATCAATAACCCCCAATTTCAAATCAATCCACACAATCTCGCCAATTCACATTATACTTTAATTATATATCAACAAGAGAAATGGGATAACATTAAGGTTTGACCAATACCACAGAGTTCGATTGCACAAATCAAAATCTAACTTACTCGCATAGACAAAAACTTGAGTCGAGGGATCAAAATAAGCACAAAGGCACATCACCAAGCATGCAAATAGATAAGATCGCACAAAAACCAAATAATCTCCCCCACACTAAATTCGAACCTTGTCCCGGTGCTCAAAACATTAAAACACAAATGTCCGATAGAGGAGACTTTCGAAAGTAGATGGCGGAAAGGGGTGGAGTGTGAGTGTGTGCTGCATAGCTGGAGTATCGGCTTCACCACACTGCTTACAACGTCCCAATTCTGAACAAAACTAACATAGAGAAAACAGATAGATCAAAGAGAATAACGAAACAAACAAAAGAGAAAGAAAGAAAAAGAACAGAAAAATCGTGGGTAAACTCCCACGTAGTACTCAGTTTTACGTCGTGAACACAACGTAATCCAGTCAGAGACAGATAGGATCGATGAGCATGGAGTTCTCAACTTCTTTCGGACCATCCCCTCGATCAAAGTAAGGCATCACCCGCTGTCCATTAGTAGTAAATGATCCGTTGGTGTTGGGATCGCGAAGTAAGACTGCTCCGTAAGGAAACACCTTTTCCATTATGTAAGGACCACTACACCAGGAGTTGAGCTTCTCGGGGAAAGGTTTCAAACGAGACTGAAGAAGTAAAACCTTTATTCCCGGCTTTAAATCCTTGCTAACTCTCCGCTGATCATGCATCTGTTTCACTTTCCCCTTGTAAAAATGGGCATTCTCATCCTGCAACGAAAGATTCCGGCCAAGGGATCAACAACATCTATGGAAGCACGATTATCAATAAAATTAGCAGAGAGAAATATCACACTATCATGTGCAGAGAAAGACACTGATTCACCAAGTACAGTCATTTTCAATGTGCCACTATTAATGTCTATAAGTGTATTGGTTGTGGCCATGAATGGCCTCCCCAATAATAGTGTGTGTTCATTTCCATCTTCCCTAACCTCACCAATATCCAAAACAACGAAGTCAACAGGAACAATTAACCACCCACCTTTACTAATATATCCTCGATAATACCCTTGGGATATCTCACGGACCTATCAGCTAACTTTAGGCACATCTGAGTGGGTTTAAGTTCACCTAATCCTAATCGTTTGAACATTGAATAAGGCATAAGATTAATCTCGGCCCCCAAATCAAGCATGCCATAAGCTTCCTTCCCATTACTCAAAGCAATCTTAATAATAAAACTACTTGGATCCTAGAGCTTGGGTGGCAACTGGTGCTGTAGGATGGAATTAGCTGCTCCTGAGACCATGACTTTCTCGTACTCCCCAAACCTTTTCTTCTTTGAGACTAGCTGCTCCCGAGAGAGAAATGAGTGAGCACGCGGAGTTGAGCGGGAGGGCGGACTTGGCGTCGGACGGATGACAGCGCCGGACGGATGACAGCGCCAGATGAGAAGCTGTTGGGCGAGCGAGTATTTGTGTGTCGAGCGTCAGGTGAAGCGCTGGGCGCTGGAGGGTCAGCGCGCACGGACGCTGGAATGGGGTGAGCACCGGGTGGACTCCCAGCGTGTGTTGGAGGGAGCGTGCGTGCGGGTGGAGGCAGGCACTAGGTGGTGGACGCACGTGAGGCAGCGGGCGTTGGTGGGCCGGCTACGAGTGTGCGGGGCAGCGGCGGGTGGCGGGCGGCTGGCGCCACGGGGTGCTGCGATGGGCGTCGCGGGCACTAGCAATGCAGCGATGCGGGCGCTGGATGCGCAGTGCTTGGTCGAGCGTCGGGTGGAGCGCAACGGGCACTGTCGAAAGGGATGAGGCGTGCGACGGGGTGCCCGTGCGTGACTTTGGTGATTCGTTCCGTTTTTCCTCCTCTGAACTCCGAATTAATATATGTTTGGACCTATGGACTCCTGTTCAGACGCTCTTCAATATACTTCAACTCTTGGCAAATATATTTTACCCTATTTGATGTCGTTGTTCTACAAAATATCACAACAAACCAAATAAGTTCGAATCGATAAATACTAATCAAAACGATGGCATAAATAGAGCAAACCATGGGAAACAACATGCACAAAGTTAAGAAGAATAAGCACAAAATCATATTAAACAACTCCTATGGCACCTTGGGCACATGGGGAGTCCCACGAACTTCTGGTTTCCCCCGCCAGTTACAGGTACCATGGGGAGTTCATTACCTTGTCTGTGCCCAGATGGCACTCCTTTGCCATGGCCTCCTGTCACTGGCCAGTATTTGATCCTTGACCTTGGTAGGGTTCTTCCCACGATCCCCCTGGTGATTCGGCGGATGCATAGCGACACTCCTATCCTCGGGTAAGGCAGCCTCGATGTCCAATGCCCTGCTGAGGGCTTCATGGTAAGTCAGATTTTCATGGCCAGCTAGCGAAACCCTGATTTCATGACGGAGTCCCGTCCGAAACTTCTCTGTCCTCTTCTCATCGGTGTCGACCAGCTGAGGCATGTACCGCAATATCTCGCAGAATGCACGATCGTAGTCTGTGACCATTGTCTTTCCCTGGCGCAGATTGCAAAACTCATGCTCTTTCCTCTTCCTGTAACTCTTAGGAATGTATTTCTCATACATGTCCTCCTTGAATTCCTCCCATGTATATTCTTCCAGTTCTTCTACAGATAAGGTCTTCATCTTTACCTCCCACCAGAAGTTGGCGGCACCGGTCATTTGGAAGGCCACGCATGACAAGCGTTCCTACGAGATGCAGTGAAGGAAATTAAAGATTCGCTCTAGTGCGTGAATCCATAGTTCTGCATCCACGGGATTCCTAGTCCCGTTGAAGGTTGGCGGGTTCAATCTAAGGAATAGTTTCTCAATCCTTCTTCTGGTGGTGGTGTGGTGGTGGTGGTGGTGGTGGTGGTGGTGGTGGAGGGGTATCCTCTCTTTTGGGTGTTACCTTATGATTTATTCTTATCGACGGCATTCTATCCTTCCTAGATAAACACAATCAAATATCTTCTTATACCATCCATCAGGATCATATGTATATCAGCACGGTATGTATATATAAACATAAGCATAAATCTAGCATGTCATCGAACACCACATATCGCAATCTCAAAAACCAAAGCGCTCGGGGAGCTATTGTTGGATTTGTATACTGCAAGCAGACAATGTTTCCTGTTACAACTATTACAATATCCTATCTGAATTGTTTACTTGATTGCATATGTATGTCCCCTTATCTCATATATAAGTTAGATCATACGATTGTGTTGTAGATCATAGAAGTCGTATGATTGGTCAAGCTTAATGAGATATAAAATGTATCCTGGTGAGACAACCGGAGGACGAGTTGTCGGTATATAGCTGCGGTATAGATAAGTGACTTGACTTAGTTGCTTGTCACGCCTGATGCGTCTCGACGTATTGATGGATCACAGTGAGATGAGTTCTTCTATCTGACCATCGTAAAGAACCTAGATCTTGGTGACTTACGTTGATCTAAACCTCGATAAGGTATTAGGTGAGTATGAGTTGCTGACCATCACTTTAACTTGTTATGGGTAAGGGTAACATGAGATAACCCAAGATTCTCTGCATCTTGGGTGGTGGCAGTGCTTGTATGTCATGCTAGTTACCTATATCGAGTCACCGTATCCGTTTAGGATGATGACGTCCCCTTAAGGAGCTCAAAAGGTTTATTGTACTAAACCCTCCAGGTTGAGTTATCTCAAGTACAATAATAAGGTTGAGTGGTACTACTTAAGGAATTAAAGTAATTAATTATTTTAAGCGATCGAACAGCGTAAATAATTAATGGACGTCTGATATCTTAAATACGAGGATTCGGGAAATCTAACTGCAAGCCCGGCTCAACTTCGGAAATAAAGGGGTAAATCAGCATTTATTCTCTAGTGGCATGAATAAATGTTAATGAATTAATTTATGTTCTGGGCTGAACATAAGATATTAATATATATGAGGCCCATCTTTATTCCTTGCATTTGATCCCTGGGTTGGCCCATCCAGGCCTGTTGCTAAGAGAAAACCGTCCCCTTCCTAGTAGAGTCCCTCTGGGACTCTAACTTGATCCTCTCTATCTTAAGTGAAATGATTATATTTATTAGATATGCATAAATCCTATCTAGATAGGATTTATGGTTGCATTATAAATATAAGGTGAGAGAGATAATCAAGGCTAAGGTTTTAGCTAATATTTTCAAGAATTATACTTCCAAAAAGTAAGGATTTTCGAAAATTTTGAGAGAAGGAATAAGACGTTTTTCTATAGCATTCTCCATAGATTGTCCTCATTCGACATTTGAGTTTAGGCAAACGGGATACAGTCAAGAAGATCAAAGCACGAGTCTTGATCCATTCTTTCCCGACAGATTCGCACGTAAACACGAGAAAACTCCTACGTGTTGTAATTGATTATATAGGTGCATGCTAGGCATATAATCAATGTATGGTGAATTAAACATCCAAGATAGATCCTCGGGAGAGGGTTAAAATAAGATTTCCCTTCAATTGGTATCCGAGCCTGGGATCAGTATCTTGGCTCTGTTGGATTAATTCACGTTTGATTATAACGTGCACAATTAATTAATTGTGAATCTATCGTTCATCGAGGCTCGTTTTATTTTTGTCGGATTTTTGTTTTTCACCACGAGAAAATCCGTGGTTAGATTAGATTTTTTCTTATAAATCTTATCTGTAAAAGAAGAACGAAGAAAAAAGCACAAAGAACGAGATGACGGGAGGTCACCGGAAACAGCCACACGGCACAACGGCGTGCGGGCGATAGCACGCTCGGCGTGCACGGTGTTCGCAGACATGTCGCGCGACGGCATACGGGCGTTCTCGGTGGTCTGGTCGGCATCGGGCACGGACAAAGGTCGGCGTGGTTCGGCGAGGGTCGTCGGCAACCCTCGGCAGATCCGGGTGAACAGGGATAACATCCATCGGTAGCTTCGGATGTGGGTGCTGGGCATGGCTCTACACGTCTCGCCCGAAAGTGCCTGGGCAGCACGGGCATGGTCGGACGATGCGGCTCGGCACGCTTCGACGGGTCGAGGTCGGCAGTGCTCGGCAGCTCTCGGCAGATCGCGTGCTGGAAACCTCAGCAAGGTCTAGGAGGATCTCGCGCGGGAAACCTCAACGAAGTCTCAGCACGATTTGGTAGACGCGGGCGACGCGGGGCGTGCAAATCTCGCGTGAAGCCTCGACAGCGCTCGGTGGCCTCGGCGCGAGCGTGCGCACGAAAACCTCAACGCGCGCGGGCATGATCGGCCGCACTGGGCGACGCGGGGTGCGTGATTCTCGCGCGGAAGCCCTAGCAGCGCTCGACGATGCAGCTCGACATTTCTCGGCGGTGTGGCGAGATAGCACGCGGCATGGCGCGCTCGATGCGTGCAGACCTGCATGCAATTCTCGACAGACCAGGGCGAACCCGCTCGGCCAATACTGGCAGCTCCTCCCAGCGTGGCGTGCGGAGATCTCGGCCAAGGCTGGGCGACTGTGTGCGGGAGTTCTCGGCAGGTCGTGCGACGGTGGGCGGCGGATGTGCGGTTGGGCGTGCGCATGGGCTGTGCCCTAGTGCACGGCCCAGTGCACTTGTGCCGACCCGGCCCGTTTTTTGCCCAGACCCGATTTTTCGGCCCAAACCCGATTTTTAACCCGGTTCAAGATTTTTGGCCCGATCCGGCCCGATCCATTGTTTCGACCCATTTTCAATTAGTCGGCCCAAATCCAGTTTTGACGAATCCGATCCGTGCCCGTGCACGCGAGGCCCGTTTTTTAGTTTTTGAAGATCTGTACTTTGCAAATTTATGTAATAAATTAGGCGAAATCTGAGGATCCACAGTGGGCGCGATGAGCAATTTATTTTATTTTTATCGTTCAAAGCATGTCGTAGATGTTTAAATTATGCAGAAGCATGCTATGTATGTTTAATTATGTAGATAAACATATTATATGTTTTCGTGATTGGATGTGCATAGTAAGCATGCTAGGTTTATCAAGTTTTTCAAGCATATTTTAGAATTCTGCGAGCATGTTTTACATGTTGAGTTCTATAGAAAAGCATGCTAGGATTACCTGATCTGCATCGACAAACTTTTTGAAACAAAAGACTAAGCAAGAAATCCGACATATTAATTTTTCAATTAAAATGTCAAGACCTCCACTTTTGATCTCTAAAAAGTGATACACCGTGAGATGGCGTCACACGCGTGGCTTGCTTGCACTATTTATCATAAGTTTGTTAGATGAGATTTCTAAATAAAACATTTTAATCTATTGAGAAGTGGGAGTTTCATGTGTGGCGATCACACGCGTGGCTTGCATATGCGATTTTCATAAGTTCTCTAGAGATAGATTTAAAATGAGAAGAAAAAGAATTTGTATTGGAAGTGGCATGGTCCGAGTGAGTATGTCGATTCTAAGAATTCATTCTCACGATAAAATTGTGGTCATTGCTTAGACATCACCTCAGTACAAATTCCCTTGAAGTCCCTTCTTGTGATAGTGATGTGGTCTAGTAAGGTCCAATCATTAATTTCATTTGTCGTAAGGATAAGTTGACATGGATTGAAATTAAATGACTAAAGGTATATTTTAGTGCGGTCGAGGATTTATGTAAGCGTCTACATGCGTGGCTTGCATGTGGAATTCCTTAGGCGATTGGAGGTTTCAATTAATATTGTTTTATCAAAAGGTTACAATATTATTGTTATGAATTATGTGCGATCGTATGCTTATGTGTTTACATTACTTTTCAGATATGTCTCTTACACCGATTATCAATATGCTCGCACAAAATCCTCTATCCGATCCAAATTTTATCGAGTGGAAACGAAACATTTAGATTGTTCTTACTGCCGAAGAAAATAATTTGTACTCACTACACCCCGTCCCAAACCTCTAGACGATTTATCTACTGATGAAGAGCGAGGAGCACGAGAAATGGGACAAATCAAATAGAATGACAAAGTGCCTTCTTTTGGTCACCATGTGCGAGTCCCTGCAACTCCAGCATCAAGAGATGGAAGATGCAGCCACAATATGGCTAAATCTCATGAAATCGTATGAGGAGTCGGACATAATCGCTTGTCATAATTTGACAAAATCAATAATGTTAAGTTCTATGAAGAAAAGCGATTCGGTGCATGACCATGTAGAGCAAATGATCAATCTCTTCGGAGAGCTCGAATTGGTTGGATGATATATTGATGACGTAGTCAGAATCGATATGATCCTCAACACTTTGCCCAAGTCTTTTGATGACTTCCGTTATGGAGTAGTCCTTTATGATAAGAGTTATACTCTAGATTCATTGCAAGAGGATCTAGTAGCGGAAGAGCATAAAATGGGCAAAGGTGCACAGATCTTTAAGTACGCACCTCAAAGAAAACCGCTTTATCAAAAGATGAAAAGGAAAGTGGAATTCAAGAGATGCTAGGACTAAAGAAAAGAGTGGGAGTAATACAAAGGGCTCTACCAGCGGCTTGAAAAAGCCAAAGGTGAAGGGAAAATGCTTCAAGTGCAGTGAGACTGGGCAATGGAAGGCTAAATACCCCAAGCTCAAGGCTCAAGGTACGCCATTTGCTTTAACGGAAACATGTTTGGCGACTTGTTCTACTAATTCATGGGTAGTAGATACGGGTGCGACTGATCATGTTTGTTACACCTTGCAGGGGTTCCTGCGGACAAGGGAGCTGCATAATTGCGAGATAACGATCTCCATGGGCAACGCGGTGAAAGTCGAGGCCGTTGCAGTCGAAGATGTTACTTTATGTTTTGATAGGACAATTTTAGTATTAAAAGACGTTTTATATGTGCCGGAGTTTCGGCGGAACCTTATTTCCATTTCCAAACTATTTATTCATGGATATTCAATTGTTTTTGATAGTGGTGTTTCTATCATAAGAAATGACGAAGTTATACGTGGTGGCATTTTATATAATTAAGCTTTATACTATTTACGCCAAACATAATACCTTTAATTATGTTGCATCTACATCAAACCTTAAGAAGAGAAAGTTTTCTTCGCAATATGATACCACATTTCTCTAGCATCTTAGATTAGGTCACATCAATCTAAATAGGATCCAAAGACTGGTTAAGAATGGAGCGTTGGGTGATCTCACAGTTACTCCGTTCCCAGTCTACGAATCCTATATAGAAGGAAAGATGTCGACCAGACCCTTCAAAGCGAAGGGTTATAGAGCCAAAGAAGTGTTGGAGCTAGTCCATTATGACCTTTGTGGACCTATGTCCACACAAGCTCGTGGAGAGTACGAGTATTTTGTCACTTTCATTGACGATTAGTCAAGGTACGGATACATACACCGCTTACGGCAAGTCGAATGCTTTGAGAAATTCAAAAATTTAAGGCGGAAGTGGAGGCGAAGCTTGGTAAAGTATCAAGTCATCTGCGGTGCGATCGCGGTGGCAAATACCTCAGTAACGAGTTTATGGACTATTTGGTGCAGTGTGGGATTACCTCCCAGCTCACTACACCGGGCACACCACAGCAAAATGGTGTGTCAGAGCGACTAAATATGACTCTTTAGAAATGGTTAGATCGATGATGAGTTACGCAACATTGCCTATTTTGTTCTTGGGGTACGCCTTAGAAACAGCGGCATACTTTCTAAATCTAGTACCATCCAAGTCAGTCGAAAAGACCCCTTTCGAGTTGTGGTTTGGGCGTAAGCCTAGTTTAAACCACATAAGGATATGGGGCTGTCTAGCACATGTGCTGAACAAGAAGGTTAATAAGTTGGAGGCTAGATCTGATGCAAGACTTTTATTGGCTATCCTAGAGGGACGAAAGGTGGTTATTTCTATAGTCTTAAGGATCAAAAGGTCATTATTAGCACTAATGCCCGATTCTTAGAAGATGATTATATGAAAAACCATAAATCCAAAGTTGAAATCATTCTTCAAGAATTAGAAGATGATCGTATTCCACCATCGATTAAACCAAAAGTACGAGATGTTGTGTCCAGTGGGAGGGATCGACACCAGATACTTCAAGAAATTAAAGTGGGTCGAGTTCCACTGGAGATACCGACCGTACAAGTGGCACTTATCCAGCAAGTTGTGCAAGATAGAGAACCACAAGCTACTGCACCCACCGTTGCCATTGTGCCTGTAGCGCCTCGTCGTAGTGGGAGGTTGTTCGTCAACCCGAGCGATTTATGTTCGTGGGTGAATCTTGGTTTAGTCGTGAAGCGGCGGACAATAATCGACCCATGGACATACGGTGAGGCGATACAAGACATTGATGCAAGAACATGCACACCGCTATGGACTTAGAAATTGAGTCCATAATGACTATGGATGTATACAAAAACACTTCTACCAAATGGCGAGGAAGCCGTATGTAGTAAGTGGGTATCTGAAGGAAGAGATTCGGATGGAGAGGTTTCGACTTTTAAAGCCGGGCTTGGGCGAAAGGGTACACTCAGTTGAGGGCATCGATTTCGATGAGACCTTTTCGCATGTAGCAATCCTCAAGTCCATCGTAATTCTTACGCCATAGTGACCCACTTAAACTTTGAGGTTTGGCAAATGGATGTGGCTGCTTTTCTAAGCGGTTACCTTGAAGAAGGTAGAGGCATCAATATGCGACAACCCGAAGGTTATGTGGTGAAGGGTGAAGAGCATCTAGTATGAAAGCTAAAAAGTCCATTTATGGACTTAAGCAAGCTTCACGATCACGGAACTTATGCTTTGACGACGTGGTAAAGGCTATGGATTTACCCGGTTGCAGAGAAAGTTGTGTATATCGTTTAGATGTCAGCGGTGACGTGGTATTTCTTGCACTTACGTAGATGACATCATTCGACTTGGCAACAATGTGAAGTTGTTATCGGGGCGTAAAGAGTTGGTTATCGATCGGTTTCAAATGAAAGACTTAGGAGATGCGCGTACATTCTTGGGATCAAGGTTTACCGAGATCGCAAGAGAAAATGTTGAGCTTATCTCAGGAGTCTTACATTGATACTGTGATTACTCGTTTTAGTATGCAGACCGCCAAGAAAGGATTGCTACCTTTCAGGCATGGTATTCCTTTATCTAAGGAGCAGTCATCTATGACTGCAAAGGAGATAGAGGAAATGAGACAAGTTCCTTATGCTTCCGCCGTAGGAAGTCTCATGTATGCAATGCTATGTATGAGACCCAATATCTACTATGCGGTAGGCATAGTGGCAAGATATCAGTCTAACCCTGGACAAGCTCATTGGACTGCGGTAAAGCATATACTCAAGTACCTGAAAAGGACTCGAGATTATAGGCTAGTTTACCATGCATATAGTCTAATGCCTTTGGGTTATTCAGACTCGGATTTCCAAGCTGACCGTGATGAGAAAAAGTCTACCTCAGGCTATGTGTTGACCTTGGGAGGAGGAGCTGTATCCTGGCAGAGTGCAAAGCAGCGATGCATTGCGGAATCCACCATGGAAGCCGAATATGTAGCCGCTTCGGAGGCTGCTAAAGAGGCTGTATGGTTCAGGAACTACCTCATGGATCTAGATGTGGTACCTGGTTTGCCCAAGAGTATCATAGTTCTTGTGATAACTGCAGTGCGATGACAAACTCGAAGGAACCATGGACCCACAAGGCAACCAAACACATAGAGAGAAAGTACCATGTCATACGAGAAATCGTTAGACGAGGAGACGTGCTGATAGAAAAGATTGGTACTACGGATAACTTAGCTGATCCATTCACGAAGAGCCTGCCGCAAAAAGTCTACGAAGAGCATATTCGAGGACTTGGTTTGAGCAAGATGACACCCACTTAGAAAGGAAACTTTTGTATAAGTGGAGAAGCAAAGTGATCGTGTTGTTTGTAATAGCTAGTAGAGAGACACATTGTATACTAAAACTTTTGCTTTAGTATAAGTGGGAGATTGTTGGATTTGTATACTGGAAGCAGTTTTGGTTGACCTTGTATACAATGTTTCCTGTTACCACTATTACAATCTCATATCTGAATTGTTTACTTGATTGCATTTGTATGTCCCCTTATCTGATATATAAGTTAGATCATACAGTGTGTTGTATATCACAGAAGTCTGTATGATTGGTCAAGCTTAATGAGATATAAAAAGTATCACAGCTAAGACAACTTAAGGACGAGTTGTCGGTATAGGCTGCGGTATAGATAAGAAGTGACTTGACATAGTTGCTTGTCTATACTGGTACGTCTCTGATGTATTGATGGATCACAGTGAGATTAGTTCTTCTATCTGACCGTCGTAAAGAACCTAGATCTCGATGAATTACGTTGATCTAAATCTCGATAAGGTATTAGGTGAGTATGAGTTGTTGACCATCACTTTGACTTGTTATGGGTGAGGGTTACATGAGATAACCAGATTCTCTACATCTTGGGTGGTGGCGATCTTGTATGTCATGCTAGTTACATCAGTCAGTCACCGTATCCGTTTAGGATGATGGCGCCCCTTAAGGAGCTCAAAGGTTTATTGTACTAAACCCTACGGGTTGAGTTATCTCAGTACAATAATAAGGTTGAGTGGTACTACTTAAGGAATTAAAGTAATTAATTATTTTAAGCAGTCAGAACGTTGTAAATAATTAATAGATGTACGATATCTTAAATACAGGGATTCATGAAGTCTAAGTGCAAGCCCGACTCAACTTCGGAAATAAAGGGGTAAGTCAGCATTTATTCTCTAGTGGCATGAATAAATATTTATGAATTAATTTATGTTCTGGGCTGAACATAAGATAATTAATTTATTTGAGGCCCATCTTTATTCCTTGCATTTGATCCTGGGCTGGCCCATCCAGGCCTGTTGCTAAGAGAAAATTGTCCCCTTCCTAGTAGAATCCCTTTGGGACTCTTAACTTGATCCTCTCTATCTTAAGTGATATGATTATATTTATTATATATGCATAAATCTTATCTAGATAGGATTTATGGTTGCATTATAAATATAAGGTGAGAGGGATAATCAAGGCTAAGGTTTTAGCTAATATTTTCGAGAATTATACTTCCAAAAAGTAAGGATTTTCGAAAATTTTGAGAGAACGAAGAAGATGTTTTTCTATAGCATTCTCCATAGATTGTCCTCACTCGGGATTGGAGTTTAGGCAAACAGTATACAGTCCAGAAGATCAAAGCATGAGTCTTGATCCATTCTTTCCCAACAGATTCCTAGGTAAACACGAGAAAACTCCTACGTGTTGCAATTAATTATATAGGTGCATGCTAGGCATATAATCAATCTATGGTGAATTAAATATCCAAGATAGATCATCGGGAGAGGGTTAAAATAAGATTTTCCTTCAGTTATCATCATATCAAATCAAATGTCTCCACAAGGACTTTCATAATCACTTTTAAGATCCACAAAAGGCCAGGTACGGAGTATGCTGCTCCAAAAATTAATATCAACATCACTCAGTGTACCTAGTCACGGTACGTTATTGTGGTCATCAGAATAAGGGTTCATGTCGGAACGACTCATCGTTTCCGCATGCATCAAAAGATATACAATGGTATATAGACAAACACTATCTTGTCCTAATAACTAGATCCAAAATCGCCTGGGGTGTAGACATGGCTCAGTGTGTAGGAGTCGGCACCGGGAGTATGAGTATTATCTACTTTCTCTATCTCATAGTCAGCAGGCAAGTCCTCTTCTGGATCCTCCTCTAGGTCCTCCCTGTGTCTTCCTCTGGATCCTTCTTCTCTGCGATCTCAGCATCGAATGTGGGATAAACGGGCTCTTAGACTCTAATGACACTAGCTTCTTCCATAGCAGCCAGGTCTCGGCGAATCCCAGTCGTGATCTTCTAAAAATCAGTGGCTGGAAATGGAGCAACAACAAGACGGACACAAGCTCCTCTTATGGTGCCTACAACTAGGCCATGTGGATCATCAACCTCCATAGTATCATGGTACAGGGGTCCATACAGGGATGGCGGCGACTGAGCTAGGGAAGCCCCGGTAGGTAGAGGTGGGTGCTGGCATGAAATGATCGACGGTGATGGTCTGGGTGGGCAATGACGGGGCTCGAATCCTACTAGCGGTAGGATCAGAAAAGTGAGCTGTTGGGGACGGGAAGGTCCAGCCTCGAACATGATCCTTGATAACTCTTGTAAAAGAGTTATTATGTAACCTTTTATGATGATAATAATCTTGAGTATTGTGTGTTATGTTCGTGTGTTTGTGTTGTTTCATGTGTTTATGTTGTGTTTTCGTGTGTGTGCATGTAGGGTTGAGTTGGGTGCTTTTAAGGGGTTTTATGTTCTTTCTAAGCTCTATTTAATCAATCTATGGCATGTAGCAGGAAGAACGGCAATGAAGATGATGCTGAAGTCCGCTGAGTCGAAGCCAAGCTCCAGGTCGAACGCTGTAATACCCCGAGTTTTTAAACGCCATAATGCGATAATAAAATCGCGAATTAAGGTTTTATTTCGGTAATCGAAATAATAAGTTATCAAAGCTCGATTTCAACTTTCCGAGATACGAGGATCTTAAGACCATATTCACTAATGATTAGTGAATTAAGGAATATAGTTGATGTCATTCCTTCAAAAGTTTTATTCCAACGTCGATTAAATTCGATAGTTAGTCTTACGATATTTTCTAAGCGACGAAGCTTAGAATTTATATTCCTTATTATTATAGGAATGAATAAAGTGATTACAACTTTATTATGAACATTTAGAGATGATTCGATTATCAAACGAATTGAGATAATTAGAACGTCGACATTTTGAGATGAATCGAGAACTTAGTCAAACGATCATGGAATTCTAATATTCAAATTCCTATGATTATTTTATGAGATAAGAGCATTGTTATTATATAATGTAGCATTAAAATAATTCTAGAGGAATTAAGGAATAAAGCTTGAATAAATAGTACCTATTTTCGAATTTAAGCTCGAAAATTAAGGTTTGTGACATGGGATGATTTTAATAATTTTTTGTCGCGGCCCCCGGCTAAACTATCCCAAATCCAAAGGACGGATTAGGGAGGGCTGGACGATGGGACAGTATGAACGGTCCCCGAAAGGTTGTAATGAGGGTGCATATCACATGTAAACAATCATACATGGAACATAACATACATTAAAGACTGGATAAACTAGGTGGTCTAGTCCAACAGATCCAAAAGAATGCAATGATCTGAAGGACTTCAACTGTCAAGTCATAATACCATACATCATAGTTCAAAATAAATGCGTGAAACGTGTGAATACATATATGACGATATGTATTGAGGTTTCTTAACATAAACATAAAAGGCTATCTTGGCTCCTCAAAACCCTCCACCATCATCATCACAGCTCAACCTGCACATTTAAAAACAAACATGCAGGGCTAAGTACAAGATTGCACTCAGTGGACTCATGCCGAAAACATTTTATCTTTCTTGAATTACCTTTGCCATATCATGGTAAGTCATAAGGGTTTTATTTGAAATACCTTATGCTTACTAAAACATTTTCAATAGTTCATAAACATTTGCTTGGCCAAGCATTTTACTTGCATTTATGATCCATATCCCTTGTCCTTTCATCATAACATCATAGTCGAACGTCGTGAAGGAGGCCTCCCTCTACGACGTCGTGACCGGCCGTGAATTGTCCTTACAGCACACAGTCACCTTAGTGTACACGTTAATCCTAGCCAGGTATAAGCCTTCCGGCATAGGATCCGATATCGATTTCATTCATAAGTTGGGAGCTACCCAACAACATTCATAACATTTCATGGATAGGATACATACACAAAACATAAACATTTTTGGCAGGTAATCTTGTAAACATTTTATCAATAGTTGAAATAAGCATCGTAAATAAATTCATTCGGAAAGTAACTTAAATAAGAAAGCTCATATTTTATTTGGAAAAGAAGCCCCACCTGGACTATGGTTCGTCTTAAACTTGTTTCTTAACTTGATTTCTCGTCGGCGTCCCTACCGTCGGCGTCGCGTCCACGCGCTACGTAAAAGCGATGTTTTAGTACGTCGTTCACGTTTCTCGAGACTCTCAAAGTCTAGAATAAACTTGATATTCTATATCGATATAAACTGAATTCATAACGAATTCAATACGCTTTTCAATTCGTAATTGATTGAGCAGTTCTCGTTCTTGAGACACGTTCGACTATTTCGTTTTAATCTTTCCGGTTGAAGCGTTCGGCGATTTATCGTTTCTCGATATAAAGTTTCATTTATGAAATTCTTTCTTACCAAAGAGGTTTCTTTACCTAATTAGTGCGTTTTTACGGCGTATTAGCGTATTTATCGAGCGTATTTCGTGCGTTGACTTTAAAGTCGACAATTTTGACTTTCGATAGTAATTTCTTACTAATTCATATGTTAAATCGATTTTCAATCGATTTCTTTTAAATAAATCAAATTCTCGATTTGTCACGTAAATCGATGAACTTTAATAATATTTTCTTAAATATTAATCCATTTAATCATTAAACATTATATTTCTTTTATAACGTTATTAAATATAACGTTTAAATCATAAACATAGTAGTCTATGTTTATAAAATCTTATAAAATTTGAATATGTCTAAAATAATTATTAGACATATAATATATTATTAAACTTAATTAAAAAGGATTTAAAAAAAAATCCTTATAAACCCTTAATAGCTCTCGGTAATTTTGAAAAATTACCAAATGATTTCCAATTTTTTTTCTAATTTCATATAGTGTATTATTATACACTATGGTCATTAATATGTATTAATATCATCCATATAACAATCGATCATCATCTTATTCCTTTTAAAGATTACGGTAATTTCAAAATAATTGTCCAACAATTCTCAAAATTTTATACAATTAGTACAAGGCCTCAATATTAATATATAACACATTTATAACCTATAGACCATCATAAACCATTTCTTCATTAAGGATTAATATCCTTAGCTCACGGTAATTTCAAATTAAATACCAAACAATTTGTAAAAATACCAACAAAATTATACCATGCTCAAACATTATAGTATAACAATATAACATCATAACATCTACCAAAACCATTTCAATCATCACCTTATGGAGCATGAATGCTCTCGGCTTTTTTGATTCAAGGGGGTAATTGGTTTCCAAAAATTCTAATAATTATACACCATGCTTATACACTATAATATAACAATATAACATCATATATTCATCAAAAACCATTTGAATCTTCACCATAGTTGAGCTTGAAGCTCACGGTTTATTTGATTTAAAATGGTAATTGATTTCCAAAAATTCCAACAAAATCATGTAACATATAATGAAGGTACTAGATCATCAATATACCATTGCATGTTCAAAATAAAAATCATACATCAAGATATAATTTTTATATGCATTCGGCCTTTTTTAAATAATATGCATTTGATTCTCAAAAATTCTAATAAATTCATGGAACTCATAATCAAGGTCCTAGAGCATTAATTTACCATTGCATGTTCAAAATAAAATCATACACCAAGATATCATTTTGGAAGGTTCACGGTATTTTGAGAAATATGCATAGGATTTTCTAAAAATTCCAAATAAATTACTATGAACTCTCATTATATCATAGATCAATAATCCATCCTCAAAATAATTTTTTACAACTTTCGAACATCATCAAAAATTTTATAACAATTTCGAAATAAAGCTTTAGACATGCTTTGTGCTTCAAACCCAACATGCTTTGGCTAGATCTATACCAACATATCACATGTAATAACTTAAATCCATCCTAACATGCATTTTCCTATTTTTATAAACAAAAATCATCAAGAACATATATATATAAACAATATCTCATAAATAAAAGCATTAAGAACATGTACATACACATAAGAACATGCTTCGAAATTTTTGTAAAAAAAATGAAGAGGAAAATCGAAGCCATGGTCTTTTGTTTACCTTTGGAATAGTATGGGTTTCAAGAACAATGTCAAGGTATCAACTTGTGAAGAGAAGAAGAAGAGAAGAAAGGAAGAAAATATTTTCGAAAATGGGGAGAGAGGGCTCGGCTGTGTTGCAGAAAAATGGAGAGGAATGGGAGAGTTTGGAGTGTTCCAAATATTTTGAATGTGTATAATGAGTGAAGTGGGAGGAATGAGAAGAGTCCCCCCTATATCTCTCCCTCTCTCTTACACGGTCACACACATAAACAAATAAAATAATTTGCAGCATTTTAGTAGTGGGATAGTGATGATTAGGGAGTGCTAAAAGCCTCTCATTAGATTGGGCATTGGAGTGAACAAAAACATGCCCATGGGTGAGAGTAGCCGTCGGCTACATGGGGTTCCAAAGGGTGGATTTTAATTTTTGTTGTGTAATAATACTATGTATTAATCAAAATATAATCCTAACATAAACACATATCATTTAATTAATTAAAAACATCACATAGCAAAGCATGAACCAAAAATGGCGTGAATAAGGCCATAAAATAAGTCACGGCATTCATCATTTCATAAGGGTACATAAGTCATTTTCGTGCCATATATATGTATATATGTCATAACATATGGTTTATATAATAAATTTTATCATAAGAAAATTTAATGGTATCATTTCATGTGAGAAAACCCTAGTTTTCAAATTAGGGTTTCGAAAATTTGAAAATTGTAATTATCGAGTCCTTAATACTTTGGCATTGATTTTAATGCTTAATAATACTCTAATTATATAAAATAATCATAGAAAATTAATTATTATAATTTCCTGATCATTAAACCCATTTTTCAAATCGTCTCTAGACGTTAATGTTCGAAACGTCTCAAAACGTTAATAATCGACTCATCTCAAAATGGTCGTAATAAGCACTTACTTTATAAATAATATTCCATTTATAATGGAAATTAATTCCAAGCTTCGCTGCTTAGAAAATTTCATGAAATTTCAACTATCGATCTGTGATCGACGTTAAAATTATCTTTGCCGAACTACTTGTAATATTAATCTATTCCTTAATTCACAATTCTCAGTGAATATAAAAAGGAATTCGTTACTTCGTTACTGAATCGAAATCAATATTCGATGTCTTTCAAAAATAAGACTCGGCAAAAACCCTAATTCACGGGTTTAAAATACCGTAAATAGGCGTTCGTTTCTTCGGAATATTACATTCTACCCCCCTTAAAAGAAATTTCGTCCCGAAATATGTATACCTTTAGAAAAATAATTCGGGGTATCGTTCTTTCATCACGTCTTCAAGTTCCCACGTGGCTTCCTCTTGTCCGTGGTGTCTCCACAGCACTTTGACTAGCGGAATCGACTTGTTCCGTAATTGCTGAACTTTATGGTCGAGTATTGCTGCGGGTTCTTCTTCATAGCTCATGTCTGGCTTGAGAATCACGTCGTCTTGATGGATCACGTGTTTTGGATCGTGTACGTATTAACGTTGTGTACATTCCCAAGGCTTGGCCGAAGGGCCAACCTATAAGCTACTGGACCTATCCTCTCTAAGATCTCGTAGGGTCCTATAAAACGGGGTCTTAGTTTTCCTTTCAATCCGAACCTGACAATCCCTTCGATGGAGAGATCTTGAGAAACATTTTATCTCCATTTTCAAATTGTAGTTCAGATCTACGCGTATCAGCGTAAGACTTCTGCCTATCTTGAGCTTCTTTTATTCTTTGCCTAACTTGTCTGACGATTTCAATCATCTCATTTACTGCTTCTGGCCCTATTATTTTCCTCTCACCCACTTCATCCCAATAAAGCGGTGATCTATATTTCTTGCCATACAAGGCTTCGTACGGAGCCATACTAATCGTCGCTTGATAGCTATTGTTGTAGGCAAACTCAATAAGGGGTAAAACATCTTCCCACTTTACACCTCGATCCAACACTACTATTCTCAACATATCTTCTAGTGTATCGATCGTTCTTTCCATCGTCCATCGATCGTGGGAGGAATGTTGTCTTTGAAGTTCAATTTCGTGCAATTCTTTTGTAAGCTAACCCAGAATCTGGATGTGAACTTGGAGTCTCTATCAGAGGTAATAGATTTCGGCACTCCATGTAGTCGTATAATTTCCTTTACGTACAGCTGGGCTAACTTGTCAGATCCATAAGTACTTTGAATTGGTAGAAAGTGAGCACTCTTTGTGAGTCTATCAACAATCACCCATATATCGGTGTTCCCTCTTTTTGATTTGGGTAAGTTCGTAACGAAGGCCATCGTTATCTCGTCCCATTTCCACTCGGGTATTTCCAACGGCTGTAACTTCCCGTAGGGTCGTTGATGTAACACTTTCACCTGCTGGCAAACAAGACAGCATTCTACGAAAGAAGCTATGTCTCGTTTCATGCCTTCCCACCAGAACTTTTCCTTTAGGTCTTGGTACATCTTAGTACTACCTGGGTGGGCGGTGTAGGGTGTATCGTGAGCCTCACTCATTATTTCATTTTGGAGCTCTGCATTGTCTGGAACGCATATCCTTCCTTCAAACAATAAGCCGTTGTCCGACGCCTCCTGGAAATTCTTTAATCCTTCAGACCTTACCCTTTTCCTTATCTTTTCTAACTTTTCCTCCATCCTTTGTCTCTCAACGACTCTTTTTCTTAAGTCAGACGTCAATGTGAGTGTAGCGATACAACTCGTGATCGTCTCTGGTTGTCCAACCAATTCAATCCTCATTCTTTCAAACTCCTCAACGAGTTTTTCTTCTTGTGTAAGGAGACATCCTAGCTTGGTTTGATTCTTATGACTTAATGCGTCAGCTACTACATTCGCTTTACCCGGGTGATAGTTAATACCACAGTCGTAATCCATCACTAGTTCGAGCCATCTTCTTTGCCTCATGTTCAAATCTCTTTGCTCGAAGAAGTACTTCAAACTCTTATGATCTGTGAAGATCTCACATCTCACTCCGTAGAGATGGTGTCTCCTGATTTTCAGTGCATGAACTACTGCTGCTAATTCCAAGTCGTGAGTTGGGTAGTTCAGTTCATGTGGTCTGAGTTGTCGGGATGCATATGCTATCACCTTTCCTTCTTGCATCAAAACACAACCCAGTCCAGTCTTAGAAGCATCTGTATAAACTACATACTCTTTGTCTGCTTCTGGAACTGCTAGCACTGGTGCGCTTGTCAACTTTTCCTTGAGTTTTTGAAAATTCGCCTCACATTCTTCAGTCCAGTTGAACTTGATTCCCTTTCGGAGTAGCTGGGTTATTGGCCTTGCAATTTTGGAGAATCCCTCGATGAATCTCCGATAGTAACCAGCTAGTCCTAGGAAACTCCTGATTTCGTTCTGAGTTCTTGGCGATTTCCATTCTTGTACTGCTTCTACCTTGGCTGGATCCACTTTAATGCCTTCAGCAGACACGATGTGTCCAAGGAACATTACTTCCTTCAGCCAAAATTCGCATTTGCTAAACTTAGCAAAAAGTCTTTCATCTCTCAAGGTTTGCAATACCGTTCTTAGATGTTCCTTGTGATCCTCTTCATTCTTCGAATAGACAAGGATATCATCTATGAAGACCAAAACAATTTATCAAGTATGGATGAAACACTCTGTTCATGAGGTCCATAAATCTGGTGGTGCATTGGTTAATCCGAACGGCATAACTATGAACTCATAGTGGCCATATCTGGTTCGGAATGTAGTTTTAGGTACATCTTCAGGCCGTATTTTGAGTTGGTGATAACCTGACTTGAGATCAATTTTCGAAAATACACCTGCTCCTCGTAATTGATCGAACAGGTCGTCAATCCTTGGCAAAGGGTATTTGTTCTTGAGCGTCATCTTGTTTAGCTCTCGATAATCTATGCACATTCTCAAAGAACCATCCTTTTCTTGACAAACAAAGCAGTGCGCTCCCAGCGAAACACTAGGTCTAATGAAGCTAGGTCCAACAATTCTTGGATTTGGATCTTCAGTTCTTCCAATTCTTTTGGGGCCATTCTATAGGGCGCCTTCGACACTGGAGCCGATCCTGGTTCCAAGTCGATGGTGAATTCTAATTGTCTATCAGGAGGTAATCCTGGTAGATCTTCAGGAAATACGTTCGAGAATTCTCGAACAACCTCTATGTCTTCAACCCTCGCTTCCGGTTTCTCTTCTCCGTTCAGGTATACGAGAAATGCATGGCATCCTTTCTGGGTTATCATTCTTCTCGCCTTCAATGTTGACACAATCGGGATTCTCCTTCCCATGCTGATTCCATGAAAGTGCGTAGCTTCTTGTCCAGGAAAGTGAAATGAGATTTTCCTTTCCTTGCAAAGAATCATGGAATGATTCTTAGCTAACCAATCCATTCCTAGGATTATATCTACGTCACCCATGGGTATTATGTTTAGATTGTTCGCCAGAACCTTAAGTGATCCTAGTGTCAACTCTAGGTTCGAGCAGATATGCGTAACAGTCATAATCCCTCCTATAGGCGATGAGATTCTCATATCCTGATTTGCCTTTTCAGACCTAAGGTTCAACATTTCTACGTATGATCTTGCTATAAAGGAATGCGAAGCACCCGTATCGAACAATATTATAACAGTGCGTTGAGAAGAACTCCCATACCGCCGGGTTTCCACGATTCATTAGATTACGCCTCGGTGTAAGGCGTATGCTCTAGCACAGGACATTTGAGGGTGACGGGTGTTTGCCCTTGTTGCATCTGCTGCTGTTGCACAGGCTCTTCTTCTTGGCGTTGTCGTGGTGGTTGCCGCCTTTGTTCTTTGTTGAGGTGGTTGCCCATTGTTGTTGAGGTTGCACTTCTGCTTGAGGTTGAAATTGGAATTGTTCTTTGAGGTTGGGAAATTTGGAATTGTATATACTGAGCGGTGAGCATTCTTGGGTTGATTCGCCCTCACAATCGTTTCCGGGCGTACCCCTGGACAATTGTTGGCATAGTGCCCTCTCATTCCGCACTTGAAACAATTCCCACTGCCAGCCATGTACATCCCTCTGTGCGGTCTCTGGCATTTAGGGCATGGAGGAGCCCTCACTTGCTCTTGTGGGCCTCTTGTCGGAGGGACAAAAGCTGCCCTTTTCCAGCCCTGCCCTGGATGTGCCATGTTTCCTTGCCATGGGCGTTTGTTACTCGCGTTCTCGAAACTTCCCTTGTTCCTATTTCCCTGACCTGCTTCCCACTTCCTTTTTCCTTTATCCATTGGATGCTGTGTCTGAGCTGACTTGTCTTCAGGCATTGCTGCCTCAATATCTAGGGCTCGTGCAAGAGCCTCGGTGTAGGTCAAGTCTCCATGACTGGCGAGAGACATCCTTATCACTGGCCTTAGACCCGACCTAAATTTCTCCGACATTTTCAAGTCGGTGTCCACTTGATCCGGTGCATATCTTGACATGTCGCAAAAAGTGCGATCATAATCAATCA
This sequence comes from Salvia rosmarinus, assembly GCA_036937905.1. Classification (NCBI taxonomy): domain Eukaryota; kingdom Viridiplantae; phylum Streptophyta; class Magnoliopsida; order Lamiales; family Lamiaceae; genus Salvia; species Salvia rosmarinus. The sequence goes on along the minus strand of CM072822.1, from coordinate 39,926,521 downwards.
TGGACATTTTCTCTTGCTTCAACACGAAGAATTCGTGCTCTTTCTTCTTCCTATAGCTCTTGGGTATATACTTGTCATATACCTCTTTCTTAAAGTCCTCCCATGTAAATTCTTCCATCTGTGCTTCTGTGAAAGTCTTCTTCCTGGCTTCCCACCAGAAGTCAGCAGGTCCACTTAGCTGAAACATTATACACGACAAACGCTCCTGCGTTGTACATCTCAGAAAGTTAAAGATCCGTTCCATGGTTCTCATCCATTGCTCTACCTCCTCGGGTTTCCTTCCCATTGAAGGCAGGAGGTTACGTAGAGGAGTTCCTCTATCCTGCGCTCGGTGGAGGTGGAGGTGGTTGGGGTATATCCTCGAACTTCTTGTTCGGGATCCTACCCGTCCCCTCGTCTTCCTCTTCCTCTGCCTCTAGTTCCTTGTTAGGGATCTCGTCTAGGAGGCATTACGCTATATAAACATATAATCATCAATCACTCATCATTCTCATGACTTAACATACATAATATCATCATAGCCTCATTGTAAAACGATTTTAATAAAACATTTCGTCCTTGGCATAAACAATTTTGCCGCAAAAGCCCATCCAAGGTCATATATATATATATCTTGAAAACTTTGCCGTAGGCAGGATGTTCAAAAACTAACAGTCATTTAAAAAAGAAACATACATCCCGGCTCACATGACCTTTCAAAACATCAAGTTTTATTTCCATCAGTTCCCATACACATAAAAAGAAACAAGCATACGTGCTAATCATATTAAAGTCTACTTAAGTCTTCATCTAACGTCTTCATCAGACATCTTCCTCCTCTTCGTCCTCCTCAGGGTCCTCTTCCTCTTTAGGATCCTATTCCTCTTCAGAATCATCCTCACCGGCACGTACTCCAGATGTTCCTGCTCCGTCATCTCCTACCATATGTATGTCGCGCATCGGAACAAAATCGTCGCCAATCGGGCTGTAGTCATCGCGAATCGGACTATAGCCATCAAGAGTATCTGTCACTCTCATCCGCGCTATCTGGCGGAAAGGCTCCACTGGAGGTGGTGGGGCTGCCATCGGTGGTAGAGGTGGTAGTAGTGGATGTACGGGGTGTCCAAAAGCCAGCGGAGGGAAAACAGGCTCTCCCAATGCTCTCGGTCGCGCTGCTCTATCCAACTGAGCATGCCTGCCCTCGTCAAACAGATATGGAGGCACTACCGGGTCGATTTGTCGTGGAACCTCGGTATAGAACCACTCCGGCGATTCATCGCGCCAGGTATACTCTCGTGGAGGGAGATAAGGTCCCCTCGGTGCGGCTCCATAGATGTTGTATACATAAGTCAGATGACTCACGAACCTGGGCAGATCTCCAACCAGATCATAACTGCCAACCGCCCGGTATATGTAGTCCCCTGATATCTCCCGGGTGTAGTCCTCCCAAACACAGGGAAGTATGGCTAAGAGACGCTTGATACCGTCATAGTCCGTCGCGCCATAGTCTCGAGCATTCCTCCAAAGTCGAAGGTAGTACATCAGGAATTCGCCTAGGTCCTCGCCACAGCACATCCAACACTCACGATAGGTGCGCATCACTTCCTCGGGTGTAGGGTGTGGTCCTAGCCTCCTCCTAGCTATATATCGCATCTCCTCCATCTGTCACGATCAAAACTAACATAAGTCAAACTAATGTCATCCGATAAGCAGATAAGGTAACTTAAGTACATCTGACAAGCAACTAGGTTAATACTAAACAATCTATAAGGTAGGTAAACGTCATAAGGTATAGCACATATCATATCTTTTCCTCTTATTCTACTCGGAAACTTATTACTTAGCAGCATTCTAAGGTATATGCTATGCTATGAGATCCTTGTTCTAGATAAAACTCGAACTAACTTTCAACAGACTCTAGCGTATTCTGGAGACAGAATTAGGAAATATGTCCTTCATAACAAATGCATTTCAGGACGTTAGGAGTACGCAGGCGAAAACCACGCGTAAATCGAAGTCCTAACGAAAGAGAACTGGGTAAAACAAATTTACTGCGCAGTGCAGAAAATTTGCGCGATCGTGCCCAAAATAAACTCGAGGCAAAATGCCGCCGTAGTACGACTACCATATCCACGTCTTCAAATCGATGCTTGGCCTTCTGAAGTCAAAGTCAAGGTCAAAGTCAAGTCGACGGTCACCCACGTCGAAGTTGTGATGTAATGCCGATGCTGTTCATTTCCAAAGTCGAAGTCGTCCTCGTTTATCTTCACGCTCGTCCCTTGCCGTTCGAGCTCGAAGCTATTGCTACTTTCGTTCTCCCTATCGTTCTTTTGTTCTTGTAAGGGAAAGAAAGTTCGTACTTCTATGTTCTTTCACAATATGTGATTATGCTCCTTATATAGTCTATGTTCTTCTTGTGATGGCATATCATTCATCATAACAAATCTTGAAATTTAGAAATAAAGTTCCAAAATAACAACATAATCAATTCATACATGTATATCAAATTGAATTCATCTTTCAACATTGATCATTCAACTCAGTTCAAACATATACTTTCATCTCAAATCTTGATCACTTGCATAACTTCTCGTTTGATTTCAAAATAGAATTTTGAAAATTTTCTTACTCATAACTTTCATTGATTTTCAAAAACAGAGTTTTGAAATCCTCATTTTCCTTCAAAATATGATTTCAATCTCATTCATAGGCAAACTTTTATTTCCAAAAGTTTCGAGGAAGAAATCATTTACCTCGTCCGGTTGAAATTTGGATGTGATGGGGTGTTGAGTATAGTCGGTGGTTTCTAGAAGTCTAGTGACTCGATCTAGACTTACTTTTGAAAAAAGAACTTGGGTTCAAAGAGCAAACAAAGCTCTGATACCACTGTCATGACCCCGGCTAAACTATCCCAAATCCCAAGGACGGATTAGGGAGGGCTGGACGATGGGACAGTATGAACGGTCCCCGAAAGGTTGTAATGAGGGTGCATATCACATGTAAACAATCATACTTGGAACATAACATACATTAAAGACTGGATAAACTAGGTGGGCTAGTCCAACAGATCCAAAAGAATGCAATGATCTGAAGGACTTCAACTGTCAAGTCATAATACCATACATCATAGTTCAAAATAAATGCGTGAAAGCGTGTGAATACATATATGACGATATGTATTCAAGGTTTCTTAACATAAACATAAAAAGGCTGTCTTGGCTCCTCAACACCCTCCACCATCATCATCACAGCTCAACCTGCACATTTAAAAACAAACATGCAGGGCTAAGTACAAGATTGCACTCAGTGGACTCATGCCGAAAACATTTTATCTTTCTTGAATTACACTGCCATATCATGGTAAGTCATAAGGGTTTTATTTGAAATACCTTATGCTTACTAAAACATTTTCAATAGTTCATAAACATTTGCTTGGCCAAGCATTTTACTTGCGTGTATGATCCATATCCCTTATCCTTTCATCATAACATCATAGTCGAACGTCGTGAAGGAGGCCTCCTCTACGACGCCGTGACCGCCGTGGTGTCCTTACAAAGACACGGTCACCTTAGTGTACACGTTAATCTAGCCGGTATAAGCCCGGCATAGGATCCGATATCGATTTCATTCATAAGTTGGGAGCTACCCAACAACATTCATAACATTTCATGGATAGGATTCATACACAAAACATAAACATTTTGGCGGGTAATCTTGTAAACATTTTATCAGCAGTTGAAATAAGCATCGTAAATAAATTCATTCGGAAAGTAACTTAAATAAAGCTCATATTTTATTTGGAAAAGAAGCCCACTGGACTATGGTTAAATCTTAAACTTGTTTCTTAACTTGATTTCGTCGGCGTCCGGCCGTCGCGTCGCGTTCACGCTACGTAAAAGTGATGTTTTAGTACGTCGTTCACGTTTCTCGAGACTCTCAAAGTCTAGAATAAACTTTGATATTCTATATCGATATAAACTGAATTCCTTAACGAATTCAATACGCTTTTCAATTACGTAATTCAATTGAACAGTTCTCGTTCTTCGAGACACGTTCAACTATTTCGTTTAATCTTTCCGATTGAAACGTTCAACGTATTTATACGTTTCTCGATATAAGGATTTCATTTATGAAATTCTTTCTTACCAAAGAGGTTTCTTTACCTAATTTAGTGCGTTTTACGGCGTATTAGCGTATTTATCGAGCGTATTTAAATGCGTTGACTTTAAAGTCGACAATTTTGACTTTCAATAGTAATTTCTTACTAATTCATATGTTAAATCGATTTTCAATCGATTTCTTTTCGTAAAATGAAAATTCTCGATTTGTCACGTAAATCGATGAACTTTAATAATATTTTTCTTAAATATTAATCCATTTAATCATTAAACATTATATTTCTTTTATAACGTTATTAAATCTAACGTTTCGTCACAAACATAGTAGTCTATGTTTATAAAATCTTATAAAATTAAAATATGTCTAAAATAATTATTAGACATATAATATATTATTAAACTTAATTAAAAAGGATTTAAAAAAAAATCCTTATAAACCCTTAATAGCTCTCGGTAATTTCGAAAAATTACCAAATGATTTCCAATTTTTTTTTCTAATTTCATATAGTGTATTATTATACACTATGGTCATTAATATGTATTAATATCATCCATATAACAATCGATCATCATCTTATTCATTTTAAAGGTCATGGTAATTTCAAAATAATTGTCCAACAATTCTCAAAAATTTTATACAATTAGTACAAGGTCTCAATATTAATATATAACACATTTATAACCTATAGTCCATCATAAACCATTTCTTCATTAAGGATTAATATCCTTAGCTCACGGTAATTTCAAATTAAATACCAAACAATTTGTAAAAATACCAACAAAATTATACCATGCTCAAACATTATAGTATAACAATATAACATCATAACATCTACCAAAACCATTTGAATCATCACCTTATGGAGCATGAATGCTCTCGGCTTTTTTGATTCAAGGGGATAATTGGTTTCCAAAAATTCTAATAATTATACACCATGCTTATATACTATAATATAACAATATAACATCATATATTCATCAAAAACCATTTGAATCATCACCATAGTTGAGCTTGAAGCTCACGGTTTATTTGATTTAAAATGGTAATTGATTTCCAAAAATTCCAACAAAATCATGTAACATATAATCAAGGTACTAGATCATCAATATACCATTGCATGTTCAAAATAAAAATCATAAATCAAGATATAATTTTTATATGCATTCGGCCTTTTTGAAATATTATGCATTTGGTTCTCAAAAATTCTAATAAATTCATGGAACTCATAATCAAGGTCCTAGAGCATTAATATACCATTGCATGTTCAAAATAAAATCATACACCAAGATATAATTTTTGGAAGGTCACGGTATTTTCAATAAATAGGCATAGGATTTTCTAAAAATTCCAAATAAATTACTATGAACTCTCATTATATCATAGATCAATAATCCATCCTCAAAATAATTTTTTACAACTTTCGAACATCATCAAAAATTTTATAACAATTTCGAAATAAAGCTTTAGACATGCTCTATGCTTCAAACCCAACATGCTTTGGCTAGATCTATACAAACATATCACATGCAATAACTTAAATCCATCCTAACATGCATTTTCCTTTTTTTATAAACAAAAATCATCAAGAACATATATATATATAAACAATACCTCATAAATAAAAGCATTAAGAACATGTACATACACTTAAGAACATGCTTCGAAATTTTTGTAAAAAAAATGAAGAGGAAAATCGAAGCCATGGTCTTTTGTTTACCTTTGGAATAGTATGGGTTTCAAGAAAAATGTCAAGGTATCAACTTGTGAAGAGAAGAAGAAGAGAAGAAAGGAAGAAAATATTTTCGAAAATGGGGAGAGAGGGCTCGGCTGTGTTGCAGAAAAATGGAGAGGAATGGGAGAGTTTGGAGTGTTCCAAATATATTGAATGTGTATAATGAGTGAAGTGGGAGGAATGAGAAGAGTCCCCCCTATATCTCTCCCTCTCTCTTACACGGTCACACACATAAACAAATAAAATAATTTGCAGCATTTTAGTAGTGGGATAGTGATGATTAGGGAGTGCTAAAAGCCTCTCATTGGATTGGGCATTGGAGTGAACAAAACATGCCCGTGGGTGAGAGTGGCAAATCGGTACATGGGATTCAAAGGGTGGATTTTAATTTTTGTTGTGTAATAATACTATGTATTAATCAAAATATAATCCTAACATAAACACATATCATTTAATTAATTAAAAACATTACATAGCAAAGCATGAACCAAAAATGGCGTGAATAAGGCCATAAAATGTAAGTCACGGCATTCATCATTTCATAAGGGTACATAAGTCATTTTCATGCCATATATATGTATATATGTCATAACATATGGTTTAGATAATAAATTATATCATAAGAAAATTTAATGGTATCATTTCATGTGAGAAAACCCTAGTTTTCAAATTAGGGTTTCGAAAATTTGAAAATTGTAATTATCGAGTCCTTAATACTTTGGCATTGATTTTAATACTTAATAATACTCTAATTATATAAAATAATCATAGGAAATTAATTATTATAATTTCCTGATCATTAAACCCATTTTTAAATTGTCTCTAGACGTTAACGTTCGAAACGTTAATAATCGACTCATCTCAAAATGGTCGTAATAAGCACGTACTTACTTTATAAATAATATTCCATTTATAATGGAAATTAATTTCAAGCTTCGCTGCTTAGAAAATTTCATGAAATTTCAACTATCGATGCTGTGATCGACGTTAAAATTATCTTTGCGAACTACTTTATAACATTCTATTCCTTAATTCACAATTCTCAATGAATATAAAAAGGAATTCGTTACTTCGTTACTGAATCGAAATCAATATTCGATGTCTTTCAAAAATAAGACTCGGTAAAAACCCTAATTCACGGGTTTAAAATACCGTAAATAGGTGTTCGTTTCTTCGGAATATTACATTTTTTCTATGATTTAAAATATCATCTAGGACTATTATTGTGTCACATAGCTATTAATTGCAAGAAAATAAAATGTGTAGCATTTATTTGATATAAGTACCAAAAATTTTGGATATATAGTGTGAAATGAAGAAAGTTTCTACCCTCTTGATAATGATAAGCTATAATTATGATAGTAAGATATTTTTAAGAGATAAGATATGGTTTATCTTCAAGGTGTGCAAGTGGAATTATTTTTGTCCAATATGGCCGAAAATATCAAGAATAAAAGTGTGAAGGAATAAAATTCTTATCTTTTGATGATGCTATGTAATAATTATGATAGTGAAACATTATTAATGCATGAGATAAGGTATATTATGAATTAAACAAGTGGGATGCCACTTGTGAATGAAAGTGCCGAAAATTCTAACCTAAAGTGTGAAAAGAAATGAAAATATCATGCTTTAATTAATGAGAGGCTATGATTCTAATGTTAGGATATTATTATGTGATAAGGTAGAGATGGTTATTAAATGAAACAAGTAACCTAAGGTTTTTGTATTGTAGTGGCCGAAATATTTGAAATTATGAAGTGAGAAAATATTTCTTCCAACCTTGATAATGACACATTATCTCATAGTGTAAAATGTTGACTTTTCAAATATGATATTATCCTATAGTAATATTAATGTATATGATAGTGAAAAAAATAAAAATCCCTAAGGAATTAAGAGTGGCCGAGACATACATATGTATAGTATAAAATATTGAATTTCTTTATTTGATGATAATTCAAGGAATGTACATTAATTATAGGATAAGGTGATATATTAGAGTGTATCAAGATAGGATAAAATCTTGTCCCTTATGTGCCACTTGATGGCCGAAAAGTTTGACAAAAATTAAAGGTGTAATTCTATGATTTTATGCAATAATTATCTACAAGTGGCAAGGTCTATAAATATTGGAATAAGATCAACATCTCTCCCATTTGCTTCCCTTAGTGCCGAAAAATAGAGAGAAAAATAGGAGAGAGTTCATCACATTTTATTCCCAAATTTTAGATAGAAAAACGTTGCCGCCGATAATCGACTCCGATTAAAAGGTTAGAAACGTTACGAGCTTTGTATACATGTTAGAATCTTTGATTTTCATCCATAAAATCATATGTTATATGCTTATGATATTTATGATAAAAATTTAAGAAATATTGTTCATATGATAAGATGTTTAGTAAGTATGATTATATGATGTTTCTAAGCATGTACTATAAAATTAATACAAAATAAAGCATGATACCAAATATTATGTGATGACCGAAACCTTGTGAGGAGTATATGTTGATGGACATGAATTTTAATTGTTGTTTTGAGCATGAATTAATCATAGTTGGAAGTATTAAAGCTTGTATGATTTTATGTGGAATATTTGGAAAACATTAGTACATAAAATCATAGAATTTTTGAAATATGATAAGACATGATATGTCGATATATAATTCATGACTGAGTGATATTATAGCATATTAATGATGTAGATTCATAATATAGTGTTGTATGAAATTATTGGAATTTTAGAAAATTAATTGGACCTAAGTCATATTTTCGAAAATATGGACCTATAACATATTGATGTATGAGTTGTAATTGATGAAAATTATGTTATAGTGATGATACATAATGATGATTATGTGTTGTGTAATTGAATTGGAATTTTTGAAAAAATGTTTATTATACTTTCCAAAAATACCGAAAGCTATATAATGAAATTAAGTGGTGTACAATTTTTCTATGATCAATATTATTACATATTATTGATCCCATGATAAAATAGTGTGATGTGTGAATTTATGAGAATTTATGCACAAGTTTTGGTTAATGAACCAATATTACCAAAAACTATATATTATAGGATTTAATGTTATAAATTTATTTTATCAAGTATAATCACATAATATGTTCTAAAAATATGTTTTAGACATACTATGATTTTATGTGATTTTTAAAACAAAGTACAAGATTGTTACGTCGAAATGGTGTGAAAATTAACGTAAGGTTGAAAAGTAAAGTGTTATGATCAAAGTTAGATCATACTTATGTATTTATCGAAGCATGATTGTTGAATTGCGTGAAAAATCAAGATTTATGATTATGTGATTAGAAACCGACAAGAAATTGAGTATATATGTATATTAATAGTTATATATGAACATTGCAAATTATATGATTTTGAAAGTCATATGACTTGACTAGAGTAAAAATGTACGAGATAAGTTAATACGTGAACAACATTTTGTTGTACGTCTAGTCGAAATATGGATTTCGTTGAATAGATACACTAAGATGTGTAAAACGTACAAAATGAGTTAAAGGATACGAAGTACGTTAGAAGGATTTTCGAATCCTCTAGACTTTGACGTTTTAGAAAAACGTGACCAACGTACTAAATTAATTTCTTACGTAAAGGTTGGACGCGTTTTGATCATTGACGATAAGAGGAAAGTCTTTCTTGAAAGCGTACATTCCAGGTGAGCTTTTCTTCAAAACTCTTCTATTTACGATGCTTTCTTCGAAATGAAAAGTGTTTATTTACAAAGCTTTCAGTTGAGAAATGATGATGAGAAGTGATATGATTACACCCAAAGTGTTTATGTTTTATGTATGAATCTATCGAGTGTTGGTTCGCTAACCGAGAAATGACTTAAGTTGTCGGTCGCTCCCAACTTATGAGAAAATCGATATCGGACCCTATCTGGGAGCGAGAATACAGCTGGGGTTACGTGCACGAGAAAGGTATTTGTGTCTTTGAAAGGACAATTCTCGGCCGGTCACTACGCCCGTAGAAGGTGGCCACCTTCTACGGTGCGAGATGAGTATATGAGATGATGATGTTTATATGAGATATGAGAACAATATGGATCATACAAAGAGAAAATGCTGTGGTGATGTTTTGAGAAATGAGAAAATGTTTTAGTAAGCCTGAGGCTATTCAAATAAAACCTCGTATTCTCGAGGCGATGTAATTTAAAGAAAATATTTTGGCATGAGTCCACTGAGTGCATTATTGTACTCGACCGCATGTTGTTTTAAATGTGCGAGTTGGTGAAGATGGGATGGAGGTGTGTTGGCGGTTGGATCTTTGTATTTGATAGTTAAACCTTGGATACACATCGTCATATGTGTATTTCACATGTTTCCCACTGCAAAACACTTTAAGTTGTCTTTTGAGTTTGAACCTTATTAACCTTCAGATCAGTTGAACCCTTTTTGTTAAGAAGTCTGAATGGTCCAGTTTCGTATGTAAGTTATGTATGTTATATTAAATGGTATGAAGTTCGAGAGTTTGCTTATCATATGCCTCACGATCCCATAATTAGTTACTTTTCCTGTTGTTAATCCCCGTTATTAGTAACAGTCCCCGCTAATCTGTCCTTTAGGTTGGCGGGCTGTTACAAACGCGCAAACAAGGCCAAACTCGTGAGCGAGCTTGACTTCAAAATACGAGGAAGGATAGAGCGAACAAGGGTGGAGTGTACTGGGAGCAAGGTCGAACTCAAAAGGCGAAGTCAGCTCGAAGGAAAAGTGGCGGGGATCTTTGGGCGAAGTCTTGAGCCGAGCTCGTAAGAGAGAGGCCGACCACACTTAAGCTCGCCATGAAGCCGAGCTCAAGAATGACGAGCTCATAAGCAAGCCGAGCTCAGACCGACGAGCTCGTAATCAAAAGCCGAGCTCAGACCGACGAGCTCGTAATCAAAGTCGAGCTCGTGGCGAAACCGGACTCCGGAAAGAGAGAGCGAGACAAGGTTGAGTTCGTGGTGAGCCGAGCTCGTGAATTAAGTCGAGCTAGCAACAAAAGTCGAAATCTGGAGCGAAGTCAGGTAGTAAACGGAGAAGAGCTGTCGATGGACGATCAACGATGAAGTATGAAGGTTTGGTCAAGGCGAGGAGATCTGCGGGACCACGACCACGTGGCATCCGCCACGGCAAAGCATAAAGGGACAGCGGGTTGTTATCTGTCGAGCCATCGAAAAGACTAAAAATAAGAGGTTGAAGGGCTAGCGGTGCCGTCTGCACCACAAAAGAGCGAGTTGGTTATTAAAGGGGACGGACAATGTAAAAAAATTATTAGAATCATTCTGGGGAAGATCACAATCATTAGAAGGAGGAGGAATCAGAAGAGCGACAACTTGGAGAGGAAGCCACCGGAAGAGGCGACGATCCAAGAAGGAGCACGTGATTCCGGCGACGAGTTTTACTTTCTTTTCTCGAATTCTTTTAACTTGTTATGGCATTCGTTTATCTGGATATTGTTGAACAGCTCGTTATGAGCTAAATTTGTAGGACTTGATCTTTTGATGAAACCCATGCTCGTGTGACGAGCTCATTTCTATGCTTATCTTGATAAATTGCCATTGTTCTCTTGGAGATTATTCATCTTGCTTGTGATTGATCATGGGTGGGATTTTAGCTCTATAATTTCTGGGAAGTTCTTATAGAGTGGAAAACAAGAGAGTGACGCAAGAACATGATTTAAATATTATGTGTGTGAATAGCATAGGAATATGTGTTTACCTTGCGTGACATAAAAGAATGGATTAGTAAAGATATTCTAAGAGCTGTTTGGTATAGGAATATATCGAATGAGTTATAGAATATATTCTTAGATTTGGAAAAATACTAAGAATCGGAGAAGTTCATGTCATGGCAATGAAGCAATGATAAAGTTGTAGCATATTTAATACAGAGCATGGGTGGAATCGAGAGGTCAAGTCTATTTCTCTTTTTATTATCAGTTGTTTTATCATTTCTATCTGAAATTTCACCTCGCTTCGTAGTAACATTCTCATAGTTTTGGTTTCCGTCTGTTTTTATTGAATTGTTACTTCCTGTTTAATTTCCCCTTGTGTTGTTCTCTTAAACAAAAATTGATTGTCGGCGTGATTTAAAAAGTGCGATCCCTGTGGATTTGATCTCGGAATATTTCCGTGTATTACTTGTTGACTATGTGCACTTGCGTATATTTAATTGTGTTGTGACATATTATCACACAACACTCCTACCATAGCGAGGCAAGAATACAGGTCCATCAGATGCCAAATGAGGTACCTCGGGAATCTCATCACGCTAGGTGTATTCCTGCTCGGGAAGATACGGTCCAAAAGTTGAAGCTCTGTATACCATGGATACGTAGCTCAGGTGGCTGACGAAACGGGGCAAGTCCATCTCAAGATCGGAGCTCTCTCTGGGACGATAGATGTAGTCTTCTGATATCTCACTAGCATACCCCTGCCAATCTAGTGGCAGTCTCACAATCAGTCGAAGTATGCTGTCGTAGTATGACGTACCACAGGCTTGTGCAGCAGCCCAGTGGCGTATGAAGTGAGCTAAGAACTCACTGATGTCGTCTCCTCAGCACATCTGGTAGGAATGGTAGGAACGTACCGCCTCTCGAGTGTGGCTCTAGAAGATTATGGACGCCTAGTCGTAAAAACCATCTGAACCATCTTATATTCCTAAGTTCTAATGAAACTACTTTCATGGTTTGGTCTCTGGGAAGAGACTGCATGGTTTCTTAGGACAAAACAAACGTTCGATGTTTAGCATTCGGGTAAAGGACAAGTGGTCACCCTATCTTATTGGGTTCGGGATTCCTTATTTCTATTCGCATTATAACATTCGATCATATTCGTTCCCATAATATACTTACAATTCGATATATTTTTTATACGTCCTTAACATTATACTTTGATTTTTCATTATCGCCGCGATAGAGGCAACATGTATGGTGTTCGGGATTCCTTCGCATAGAAAGGTTGGGACTCATAGCAGTGCGAACCTCCAGTTAAGCAATCGCTTCGTCATTGTAGATTTGTCGCGTTCTCCTCCTCAAATCCGTTCGGATTATGATTCTTAAAATTTCTATGTTCTCATTCTTCCTTAGTATTCCGTTCAATCGGGGATACCTTATGTTCTCATACTAAGTTCGGCGCAAAGGGATCATGCGTCTTAAAAGTCTATTTTCTCATGGGAAAACATACTTATTTACATCCTGCTTCTAGCATGTTTTGGATATAGCAGTAAACACAAATCATAACATGTATTGCAACAAACCAGTATTCTCATACTACTCTCTTATCAAACCCCTAAAGTTTGCAACTTTCTTTAAAACTAATGACCAATTATTTTGAAAGAAACTTTTCAATTTCAAATCATTCATTTTTCCAAAATATATTTCAACCTTCAAACTAAACAATATTTGTAAGTCCATTTCACATTTCATATGCTTCCTTCATTTCAAAATAACTTTGAGTTGAGATAGTTACCTTTTTCCTCCTTGAGTAAGACGACGATGGAGTGCAGTGCAGTGGCAATCAAACACCAATAATTTTAGGCTCAACTTTCAACCTAGGATTTAATGGAAGGGTTTCTAGGGTTCAGAGTGAACAAGTGCTCTGATACCACTTTGTGATGACCCTACTTCTCAAGGAAGTACGGATCAAATGGATCATCACTGCTATGATAATGCAGCGGATATATACATAACTAACCAATACAATTAACCATTGAACTATTCATATATGCATGAACTGAAAGGAATAAACTGTTTCAATACCAACCCAAGTAATAGAATGACTTGTCAAAAGGTTCAATATCCAAATGTAACCCAATCAAGGCGCAATTCAAGGAACGAGGTACGATCTCAAGTTCAATACTATAGTGAATAGTAGTTATAATCAAAAGACACCAAAACAATATCAGAGTTTAGCAACAATAAATGTGTGGACATGCATATGACAATACATGCCCAAGGTTCTAGAAACCTTTCTGTTATAGCAACAAAACACCTGTCACTCTGCAACCACCTCGCACTCATCGTCAATTCCTGCTCAACCTGCACATCAAAAACGAGATGCAGGGCTAAGTACAAAAGTACTCAGTGGACTCATTGCTGATAACACTTTCTTTGTAAAGTTATTGCACTGCCCACAATAGCACAGGGGTTTTAGTTGAAATGACCCATGTTTTCATCCACATTGTTCCATATCTGATCATTCACTCATTCATTCATTCGCGCACTATGGAGGTGGCCACCTACACATAGTCGCCGTGACCGTTCGAGGTAGCTAACCTTAACACGCAGTCACACGTGTATACAATCCGAGTTAGTCCTCAACTAAGTCGGATCCGATTTTTACCCTTATTTAATGTTGGTGGACCAATACATTCTCATACCACATTGGATATACCAATCTCAGATAGGATCAAAACAAAACATAAACATTTGGCAGTCAATAACAGTTCATGCAATAATATTTCATAAAGCTTTTGGAAATCATGCTTTGAGATATGCAAATCATTTTGTTTCAAGAGAGCCCACCTGCTAGTCCGAAGCTATAAGTTCTAAGAGAAGCAGGGTATGAGTGTCCTTCCTCGGCAACTATGTATGATCCGGTCCTTCATAAGAAAATAGCTTTTCTAAGATTTTTCTATTGGTCGAGGGTCAATTATAAATTACGACTTAAAGTTCCCAATTTAGGGTTTCTTTGTGATTTCTTTTGATGGTTTTAAGATAATTTCTATTATCTTACATTCTCAATTCCTAAACTATATTCTTTAATCTTTCATAGACGAACCTCAACTTATGAGTCATATACTCGGAGTCTAACCTCTACTCTAACCTTAGTGTTCTTCTAAACGTTATTACATTATAAAGTGTTGGTACTCAAGTTATGATTGTATGTTAGGATATTCTCAAGCCACTAGCTAGACTTAACAATTATAGTTATATCATAGTAGGTTATGCTTGATGGCTTATCATATTAACACGACGAATGAAAGAAAATCTTGACTTATGATTCGATATATCCCATACCATCGTAAGTAAATACTTAGAGATTAACGAAGTTCTTTGTGAATACTAACTCGTCCTTTGAGACATAAGGATCGACATCTTATATTTGAATCTTAGCTTACACTTTTCGACATTATTTGTTTCTCTTAACTCGTCGGAGATTATGTAAGTTATTAATCGCTATTCGTTGTCGAGTCGTCTTAACGCTCACTCTAATATCATATTAGGTTGTCGTTGTTGAGCATTAACGTTGTAAGTCGGCTTTTGGTTTCTTTAACTTGGGAACTCACGTTTGAGTATCTTATTATTAATAGAAAATCCTAATTTGTGTCTAACTTCGATTCTCATTAATTCCTTCTTAAGTTATCGAAATTTGTCGATTTCTTTTGGATTCTCGTACATGAGGTACTATGTTGTTTATGTTTGGGGTTTTGTTTGTCGACATAACATAAATAAACCATACAACATCATACAACACCATACAACACCATACACAACATATACCATAGTAAAGCATTAGAAAACCCTAATTTCTAACAAAATACACAATCGTTGTGTATGTGTGCATGAGTGTTCCATTCATTCATCATAATCACATACCATTCATTCTAAACTTGTAGATTAACTATCATAACATCATTTACAATTAAAATCAAACTCATACTTAACCATTTTGCTATATTTTCGATAATAAGCAAAAGTATCCAATAAATTTGAATAAAATCATATCATGCTTATATCATATACTAAACATGAAATATTGTAATATTCCAAAGAAACGAACATACGATTATGGTATTCTAAACCCGTAATTAGGGTTTTGCCGTATATTAATTTTTACGACATCGAATATTGTGATTTCGATTCAGTATCTTTTTTATAATGAATTTCTTTTTATAATTCACTAAGGATTGTGAATTAAAGGAAATGAAATCATGAAATGATACGACAGTATTATTTCAACGTCAAACGCGTATCGAACGTCTGTATTTCATGAAATTTTCTGAGCAGTGAAGCTTGGAATTAATTTCCATCTTAATTCCTTTATTAAATGGAATATATTTATTTAGTAAGTATGAGCTTCTGCGACCATTTTGAGATGAGTCGATTTTGAGCGTTTGAGGCGTTTTGAGCGTCGGCGTCTGAGGCGTTTTGAAAAATGAGTTTAATGCTCGTGAAATTATAATAATTAATTTCCTATTATTATTTTATATAATTAAAGTATTAAAAATTATTAAAATCAATATTTGAGTTATTAAACTCGATATTTTGAAATTAATTTTGAAAACCCTAATCTTATAAATTAGGGTTTGGTCATGAAATGATGCCATTAAATTATCATATGATATCTAAACTATATAATATGATATATATGATATTATTAAGCATTAAAATCAGTTTTTGAACCATAGAAATCGATAATGCCTATTTATATAATTTTGAAACCCTATTTTCGAAATTAGGGTTTTTATTGCATGAAATGTGCTATAATTTTATCCTATAATATTATTTAATATCTAAATAATATATTATGATATATATGATCGAAAATTACATGAGTATCAATAATAGGTGTAATTTATATTTTTAATCCTATTTTTCCCTATTAATTTTCGGTAATTTCGAAATTATACCTAAGTGATGATTTAATTATTTTTATGACTTGTATTATATATCTATGATCATGTATGATATATATAATGTATTATGGTACAAAAATGAAATAAAATCAGCCCCTAAACCCCTATCGTCGCCCATTATTACCCAACAAGCATGGGATTCTCTTTTGAATTGGCGATGCATGAATAGCTCACTTAACACTCTTGATCATCACTTAACCAACTCCCAAGGGCTGCAGATTTTTGCCCCTTTTCTTGCCCAAAATCGAGAGAGAGAGAGAGGAGATGATAGGTGAGACTCTTCCCCTTCACCCCACTCTCATTATACACTATCCCAACAATTTTTGAACACAACACAACTCACTCCTCTCCCAAAAATCTGCTCAAAACCGAGAGCACCTCTCTCATTTCTAAAAATTTTTCTTCTTCTATTCTCTTCTTCATCTCTTCACCAAGGTGATACCATAACATTGTTCTTTGATTCTATACCATTTCTAAGGTAATACATGGACTATAGTACCGATTTCTTATCCTTCTTTATTCAAGAAAATCGAAAACTGTTATATTGTCACGACCCCACTCCGGACCAACCGGATTGGAGGCGACTAATCTAGGAGTAGTATTTTAGGGTTACATGACTAAAATAGAGATGCATAACAAAGATAAACTAGCATGCTTGAACATAATAGAAGAAAATGTCATAGCGGTTTTGAAAAGGTTTGAGCCATGGACCCCAAAACTTGGCACGATCCGATGGACCTCAATAGTTTGTAAACATAAGGCATAAATAAAGGAGTTGAGTATAGCGGCGGAAAGTGTGTGAATACATATATGACGATATGCATTCAAGGTATAAACCACAAATTGAGTAAATCGGTCGAGGACCTTTGGACTCCTCAACACATTCCCATCATCACCATCGAGCTCAACCTGCACATTTAAAACAAACATGCGGGGCTAAGTACAAGAAATTGCACTCGGTGGACTTATGCGAAAACATTTGATAACATTTGGATTCTGTTGCCAATATCGAGTAAGTCGCGAGGGTTTTAGTTAGAAATGCCTTGTCTTACCAAATCATTCGGTTAAGTAAACATAGCTCGGCGAGCATTTTCTTGGTGTGTATGGTCCATATCTCATAGTCACAAAACATAATAATAATAAATAATAAGCGTCGAGAGGAGGCCTCCATCTCTGACGCCGTGACCGGCCGTAATCCGTCTGCCTGCGGTCGCTCTCTGCAAGCATATGTTAACACGGTATAGTTCCAACCTTCACGCCAATCCTAGCGGGCATTTATCATCCGACACGGGACCCGACATTAAAAGGTTGGGTGCTACCACAACAATTGATATAATAGTTCCAACCATCTCCACAGCCCTACCGGGCATAATGAGATAGGATCCATACACAAAGCGAAATATTTTGGCGGTGTGCGGTAAAACATTTGTTAAAGTTGTTGTAGAATAAGTCTTTGTAAATAAACTCATTTGGAATAACGGTAAAGTCACATTTTAGTGGGGTGAAAAGGCCCACATTTTAAAGATAAAAGCCCTTTGGACTATGGTTGGTTGTAAAAGTCCTAGGTTCGATCGTTCGTCAAAATCCGTCATTGCGTTTGCGTCCACACCTTCTGGCGAGGCTTTAATGCGTCGCTCAAGTCTCTCGAGACTTTCAAAACTAAGATAAACTTGATATTTCATATCGATGTGGTGAATTCTTAGTGAATTGATACGTCTCTAACTGCGTATCTGATTGAATTGTTCTCGTTCCTCGAGATCGTTCGGCGTATAAATGCGTTTTCGATATATGGATTTCATTTGTGAAATCTTTTCTTACTAATGATTATCATACTCAATTAGTATATCTTCACAGCGTCTTGGCGTATTTATAATCGTAAAATCGTGCGTTTGACTTGAAAAGTCAGCGAAGTCGACTTGGTCGACAAAGTCAGCGATTTTGACTTTTAAATAGTAATTTCTTACTATTTTGTTTTATAAATCGAATTTGATCGATTTGAAAGCGTAAAGTCCATTCTCGATTTATCACGTAAATCGAGGACTTATAAATAATTTAGCATTTAATAAACCTTTTATAAATAAAATGCGAAATTTTGGTTTAAAGCGTTATAAAATGAGCGTTAAGTCTCAAACATAGCAATCTATGTTTATAAAATTTTGTAAAATTTAAATCTGTCCAGAATATTAATTTAACAAATATTTTATTAATAAACTGATTTAAAAGGATTTAAAAATCCTTATTAATTATCGAAAACTCGATAATTAATTTAAAAATGTCAAATGACTTTTGAAAAATTTTCTAAATTAATATAGTGCATTATTATACACTATGGTCCAGAATATGAATTTATAAAATTCATATGATATTGTTTGCTATTTATTTATATATATACATATATATACTTACGGTAATTACAATAATTAGGAATAATTATCCAAAAATTCCCAAAATTGATATATACCTAGTATAATATCCCAACATCAATATACATCACCAATATAACCTATAGTTCACCATAACCATTCATTTAATAATATATAGCATTTTTCACGGTAATAACTTGATAATTACCAAATAATTAGCAAACAATTTCTAAAAATTCAAATAATTTCCAACATGATTAAACATTATACTATAACATTATAACATCATAACATCAACCAAAACATTTGAATCCTCACCATATGGAGCTCAATAGCTCTCGGCTTTTGGATTCAAAATGTTATTTGATTTTCAAAAATTCAACAATTATGTACTATGTTTATACACTATAGTATACTAATATAACATCATAATATTTATCAAAACTAATTAAATCATCACCTTTAAGAGCACAAAGCTCACGGCTTATTTGATTTAAAATAGTATTTGATTTCCAAAAATTCTAATAAATTCACACAATGCATAAATAATATACTAAAGCATTAAAACACCATTACATGTTCAAAAATAAAATCATACACCAACCTATACTACTATAGTGCTCACGGTAATTTCAAGAAAAATAGCAAGGGATTTCCAAAAATTCTAATCAATTCATAGAACATATAATCAAGGTTCTAAAGCATTAATACACTATTACAAGCTTGAAATAAAAATTATACATCAATGTATACACATACATAGCTCACGGTACTAACAACATTTTAAGCTAGGGTTTTCCAAAAATTGTTAAATCAATACCATGGTCTTAAATCATAACATAGATCAATTATCCATCATAAAAATACTTAAAACATGCTCGGTCATCTTGGTACATTTTATAAAATTTTCGAAAATTAATATGAACATGTACTATGGTTCGAAAATCATATATTGTCGAGATGCGTTCATACATTTCATATATAACAACCTATGTTCATTTACATATTTCTCATATATTTTCAAAATAAAATCCTCAAGAACAAGTATATAAACAATGGTTCATGCTCAAGAACATTTAAACACATATATACATACTATGAAACTTTCGAACACTATACATAAATATCACTGAGTTTCGATTTTCTTGTATAAAGGAGAAGAAATCGGTGCAAATGTCCATGTATTACCTTAGGAATGGTGTTAAATCACAAGGATATGGTATGGTATTAGACTTGATGAAGGAATGAGAAGAAGGGGAAGAAGCAAGGCTCTCGAATTTTTCTGAAAATGGGGAGGGGCTGTTCGAAAATTTCAGAGGAGAAATGGGAGAGATGGAGAGGATTTTGGTGTTCAAAAATTGTTGGGAGTGAAATGAGAGTGAGAAGGAATGAAGGCTCTATCCTATACCTCTCTCCCACTCACACTCTCGGCGCCCCTCTCTCTCTTTCTCACAATAATGCAGCCCTTGGGAAGGAGAGTGTGATGATTAAGGAGTGTTAAAGATGCTCTCCATGCATTGGGTGGTTTAAAAGTGAAATCATTTGTAATGGGGAAGGGTGATACATAGCCGGTAGCATGGGGGTAGGTTTAGGGCTGTTTAAATTTTAATTTACACATAATACATTATATATATCATACATGATTCATAGATATATAATCTGAGCCATTAAAATAATTAAAACACAACATATGCTCGTATTGAAAATCTGAGTAAAAATGAGAAAAATAGGATTAAAATATAAATTACACCTATTATTGATACTCATGTAATTTTCGATCATATATATCATAATATATGATTTAGATATTAAATAATAGCATAGGATAAAATTATTACACATTTTATGCAATAAAAACCCTAATTTCGAAAATAGGGTTTCAAGTTTTATAAAAACTGAAACTATCGAGTTTTATGGTTCGAAACTGATTTTAATGCTTAATAATATCCATATATATCATATTATAAAGTTTAGATATCATATGATAATTTAATGGTATCATTTCATGCCAAAAACCATAGTTTAGAAAACTAGGGTTTTCGAATTCCATTAATTGGAATTATCGAGTTTTATAACTCAATTATTGATTTTTAATAATCATTAATACTGTAATTATATAAAATAATAATAGGAAATTAATTATTATAATTTCCTGAGCATTAAACTCATTTTTCAAAACGTCTCTAGGCGTTGGCGTTAACGTCTCAAAGCGTTCAAAAGCGACTCATCTCAAAATGGTCATGATAAGTCCATACTTACTAAATAAATATATTCCATTTAATAAAGGAATTAAGATGGAAATTAATTCCAAGCTTCCTTTGCTCAGAAAATTTCATGAAAAGGCGGCGTTCGATCTGCGTTTGACGTTAAAATATATTGTGAATCATTTCGTAATATTTCAATCCTTTAATTCACAATCCTTAGTGAATTATGAAAAGAATTCGTTATAACGATATCGTATCGAAATCACAATATTCGATGTCGTAAAAGATAATATCTGGCAAAACCACAATTACGGGTTTAGAATACCGTAATCGTATGTTCGTTTCTTTGGAATATTACATTCCACCCCTTACGAAAAATTTAGTCCGAAATTTGTATACCTCTAGAAAAAAAAAAAAAGATGGGGTATTTTTCCTCATCGCTTCTTCAAGCTCCCGTGGCTTGCGTCAGTGGTGTCTCACTGACACTTTGACTAATGGAATCGACTTGCTCGTAGTTCTTTGAACCTTGTGGTCAAGTATGGCTGCGGGTTCTTCCTTATAGCTCATGTCGGCTCGAGGATCACGTCGTCTTGATGAATCACGTGCTTTGGGTCGTGAGCGTATTTTCGTAATTGTGAGGCGTGAAAAACATTATGGACATTCCCTAGGTTTGGCGGAAGAGCCGACCTATATGCTCTTGGACCTATCCTTTCTAGGATCTCATAAGGTCTATGAAGCGGGGTCTAAGCTTCCCTTCGGGCCAAACGACAATCCCTTTCGATGGAGAGACCTTAAGAAATACTTTGTCTCCATTATCAAGCGTAGCTCGGATCTCTGGCGTATCGGTAAGATTTCTGTCATCTGAGCCTCTTTTATTCTCATCCTAATTTGTCGAGCGATCTCGATCATTTCGTTCTTTGCATCGAGCCCTATGACCTTTCTCTCACCGACTTCATCCCGATAAAGTGGTGATCTACACTTTTGCCATCTGAGGCTTCGTATGGGGCCATGCCGATCGTCGCTTGATAGCTGTTGTTGTAAGCAAATTGATCGAGGTAAAATATCTTCCCATTTGCACCTCGATCCAAAATTACGGTTCTAAGCATATCTTCTAGGGTTTGGATCGTTCTCTCCATTGTCCATCGGTTTGTGGGTGGAAAGTTGTCTTGAAGTTTAATCTAGTACCAGTTTCTCTGCAAGCTAATCCGAATCGGATGTGAACTTGGAGTCTCGATCGGAGGTAATAGATTTTGGCACTCCATGTAGTCGTACAATTTCCTTAACGTCTGGTGGGCGACTTATCGGATCCATAAGTGCTTTGAATAGGTGAAAGTGAGCACTTTTGGTAAGTCTATCCACAATTACCCATATGGCGGTGTTTCCTCTTCTCGATTTGGGTAAGCTTGTGTGAAATCCATCGTTATATCGTCCCATTTCCATTCGAGGATTTCAGCGGTTGTAACTTTCCGTATGGGCGTTGGTGTAGTGCCTTCACTTGTTGACAAACAAGGCGGCGTTCTGAAAAAGCTATATCTCGTTTCATGCCTTCCACCAAAACTTTTCCTTGGTCTTGGTACGTCTTAATCTTGCTGGGTGGGCGGTGTAGGGCGTATCGTGAGCCTCGCTCATGATTTCGTTACGAAGCTCTGCGTCGTCGGGGGCGCATATCCTACCTTCAAACAATAAGGCGTTATCCGGCGCCTCTTGGAAATTCTTGAATCCTTGGACCTTAGTCTTTCTCGGATCTTTTCAACTTTTCCTCCATCCTTTGTCTCGACAATCCTTTTCTTAGGTCGGATGTCGGTGTGAGTGTAGCGACCTGACTCACTGGTGTCTCGGGCGGTTCCACGATTCAATCCTCATTCTTCCAAACTCTTCACGAGTTTTCCTCTTGTATAAAGAGACATCCTAACTTGGTATGGCTCTTACGACTCAGCGTCGGCTACTACATTCGCTTTGCCGGGTGATAGTTAATACCACGGTCGTAATCTTTTACTAATTCTAGCCATCTTCTTTGTCTCATATTTAGATCTCTTTGTTGAAGAAATACTTGAAACTTTTATGATCGTGAAGATCTCACATCTCACACCATAGAGATGGTGTCTCCAAATTTCGGGCATGAACTACATTGCTAATTCTAAATCGTGGGTTGGGTAGTTCGGTTCGTAGAATGCGAGTTGTCGGGATCGTAGCTATCACTTTTCCTTCTTGCATCAAAACACAACCCGGCCCGGTCTTAGATGCGTCGGTATAGACCACATACCCTTATCCGACACGGGGCTGCTAGGCGGTGCCTTGGTCGATTTTCTTTGAGTATTTGAAAACTTCGTCTCGCACTCATCGGTCAATTGAACTTGATTCCCTTAGGAGTAGGCGGGTTATTGGCCTTGCAATTTTGGAGAATCCTTGATGAATCTCCTATAGTAACCAGCTAATCTAGGAAACTTCTAATCTCGTCTTTGAGTCTTTGGTGATTTCCATTCTTGCGGCCTCTACTTTCATTTGGATCTACTTTTATACCTTGTTGAGACACGATGTGTCAAGGAACATAACTTCCTTCAGCCAAAACTCACATTTGCTAAACTTAGCAAAGAGTCTTTCATTTCTCAAGGTTTGCAAAACCGTTCGTAGATGTTCCCTATGATCCTCTTCATTCTTTGAATAAATAAGGATATCATCTATGAAGACCAAAACAAATTTATCCAAAAATGGATGAAATACTCTGTTCATGAGGTCCATGAATACGGCTGGTGCATTGGTTAATCCGAATGGCATAACTATGAACTCATAGTGGCCGTATCTGGTTCGGAATGCAGTCTTAGGTACATCTTCAGGCCGTATTTTCAGCTGATGGTATCCTGACTTAAGATCAATTTTCGAGAAGACGCCCGCTCCTCGCAATTGGTCAAACAGGTCATCAATTCTGGGTAAAGGGTATTTGTTCTTTAGTGTCATCTTATTTAGTTCTCTATAATCGATGCACATCCTCAAAGAACCATCCTTTTTCTTAACAAACAAAACAGGCGCTCCCCAAGGTGAAACACTCGGCCTAATGAATCCTAGATCCAAAGCTCTTGGTTTGGATTTTCGACTCTTCTAGTTCCTTTGGGGCCATCCTATAGGCGGCGCCGACCTTTGGGGCTGATCAGGGCTCCAAGTCGATGGTAAACTCTAGTTGTCTATCGGGAGGCGATCTGGTAGATTCTCGAAATCGTCGAAAATTCTTGGGCGACTTGATGTCTTCTACCCGCGCTTGGGTTTATCCTCTTCGTTCAAATAAACAAGGAATGCATGGCATCCCTTACGGTTCATCATCCTCCTAGCTTGTAGTCTTGATACTATCGGGACTCTTCTTCCCATCTTGATCCGGTGGAAATCGTAGCTTCTTGTCGAGGAAAGTGAAGCGAAATTTTCCTTTCCTTACGAGAGAATCGTGGAATGATTCTTAGCTAACGATCCATTCCTAGGATTATGTCTACATCATCCATGGGTATTATGTTTAGATCGTTAGCGAACCTTAAGTGATCTAATGTCGACTCTAGGTTCGAGCAAAAGTGCGTAATGATCATAATCCCTCCTATAGGCGATGAGATTCTCATATCACGGCTTGACCTTTCGGACCTAAGGCCCGACATTTCTCGCATGATTTTGCAATAAAGAATCTGAAGCACCCGTGTCGAACAATACTATAACGGTGGGTTGAGTAGAACTCCCATACACGAGTTTCCTTGGTTTTGTTAGATTCGCCTCCTATCTGGCGTAGGCTCTTGCTGAGCATTTGAGGTGACAGGCGCTGGTCTGGTTGATTCGTGACTCTTTGCACTGGCTTTATTCTTGCCATTGTTGGCGTTAGTAGCGGTGGTTGCCGCCTCTGCATTGTTGTTGGGGCGGTGGGTGCCGCTCTTGATTCTTGAGGGTTGTTATTCTGACTCTTGCCATTGGGGTTCTTTGCACCACTCTTTGGGGTTGTTGCCACTTTGGAGTTCTTTGGGGTTGGGGTTGGGCTTCTTTGTGGTGGTGGGGTTGGTGTATAGCCCTTAGTGGTGAGCATTGCCGGTTGGTTCGGCCTTACATCGAGCGTGACCTTTGGGCAATTGTTGGCGTAATGCCCGTTTGCCCGCGCTTGTAACGACTTACCACGTTTGCCGTGCACACACCCTTGTGTGCTCTATGGCATCTAGGGCATTGAGGTGCCCTTGACTATTCTGTGGTCCCTTGCGGTGGAGCATAAGCTGCTCTCTTCGGCTCTGTCCTGCTGCGCGTGTTTCCTTGCCACGGGCGCTTGTGACTTCTTCTCCATAGTTTCGCGGTTGTTATTCCGCGGTTGGGCTCGATTCCTTTTCCTTTGTCCAATTGCCGTGTGCACGAGGCGACACCGACTTATTCTCGGTCATGGCGCCTCGATATCAAGCTCGTGCGAGGGCTTGATTGTAAGATAGGTCTCCGTGGTGGCAAGAGACATGCGTATCTCCATTCTTAGCCACGACACGAATTTTTCCGACATTTTCAAGTCGGTGTCCACCAGTTTCGGTGCGTATCTCGACATCTCGCAGAAAGTGCGATCATAGTCGGTCACGGACATCCTTTCTTGCTTTAGCAGGAAGAATTCCTGCTCCTTCTTCCTCTTATAGCTCTTAGGGATGTATTTTTCATCAGCTCCCTCTTGAAATCCTCCCACGAGAATTCCTCAAGTTGTTCGGTGAAAAGTCTTCTTTCGGCCTCCCGCGGAAGTCGGTGGTCGATCGGTGGAAGGTAACACGACATCCTTTCTGTGCCGTGCACCTTAAGAAGGTAAAAATCCGTTCAATGGCTCTAACCCGTTGTTAGAACTATACAGGCTCACTTTCCGTTAAAAGCAGGAGGGTTTGCCTTAGAAAAGTTCTTGATCCTACGATCGGGTTGAGGTGGAGGCGGTGGTTGGGGATTATCCTCGGTTCTTGCTGAGTTCTACCCTCCTCTAGGTCTTCCTCGACCTCTGGGTTCTCTTCGGGTTTCTTCTCGGAGGCGTTACGCTATATAAAACATATCATCGTTAATTACTAAGCTTACAACTTAACAACATAAGGTTTTCATAGCTTCTTCTTAAAAGCGATATCAAAATAAACAACTCATCCATAACATAGACAATTGTCACCCAAAAGCCCACTTGGGTCAAAATATATGTAGATAGATAAACAAGGTTTGTCGAAAACAAGATGTCAACATCGAGAATCACGGAAAGTAGAAATAGCAAGAGGTTCGGGCCCATGGCCTAAAAAAAAATTTCGAGTTCTAGAACCAAGGTACTGAAATAAAAAGGGAAAAGCTAGCACACATGCTAGTCATAACAAAACAACTTCTAATTGAAACGTCGCCTAGCGTCTTTACGAGTTCCCTCCTACTCCGCGTCTTCCTCAGGGTCTTCCTCCTCTTGGTCGTCTTCCCATCGAATCGTCCTCACGAGTCGTACCACTGGATGGTCTGCACGTGGCTTCCATCATCGGTATGTCGCGCAGGGGTCCGAAATTATCCGCGCCGTACAAGTCGTAGTTGTGGCGGATCGGACTGTAGCATACTCGGGTCGGGTCATAGCCAGGGAAAGCATCGATACTCTCATCCATGTTGTCCGTGGAAGGGCTCTTCGTCTTGGTGGTGGTGGATCGGACGCGGTGGTAGGGGCGGTAGCGGCGGACGTCTTGGGTGTCAGCTGCTGGTGGCGAGGCGGGCTCTCCCAGGCTCTGGGCGTCTTGCCTATCTACCTCGTACATCACGCCCTCGTCCATCGAGTGCAGGGGTATCCTTTGGATCAACTGTCTCGGAACCTCAAGGTATAGCCACTCTGGCGACTCGTCACGCCAGTGTACTCCGTGGAGGAGATAGGGTCCCATAGGTGCGGCTCGTGAATCTTGTACACGTAAGTCGGTGACTCACGAACAGGCGGATCCCAATCAAATCATAGCCTCGGGGAATGCGATAGATGTAGTCTCCCGATACCTCTCGGGCATAGCCATCCCAAGTACAAGGGAGTATAGCTAGGAGTCTCTTGATGCCATCGTAGTCGGTTGCGCCATAGGCTCGGGCGTTCCTCCACAACCAGAAGGTAGTGCATGACTTCGCCTAGGTCTTCCCGGCGCATCAACATTCCTATAGGTGCGCATCAGCTCCTCGGGTGGGGCATGAGGTCCTACCCTCCTCCTAGCGATATAGCGCATCTCCTCCATCTGCCACGATTAAAACTAACGTAAGTCAACTATCGTCATCTAAGAAAAAAAAAACAGAAAGGATAGCATAACGAGAAGCAACTAGGCTAGAACTAACAATTCTATAAGGTAGGCAACATCATAATGTACAATACATACCACAACTTACCTTCTTAGTCTTACCCAAACGTATACATATAAGCTAATAACATCTTAATATATGCTACGAGATCCTTATCTTATATCAAACACTTAAGCTAGAGTTCAACAGACTCTATCGTATTCTGGAGACAGAATTAGGGATTCTGTTCTTCATAACAAATGAAGATCAGTGCGTTAGGAGTACGTAGGTGAAAACCATGCGTAAATCGGAGTCCTAACGAGAGAGATCTAGCTAAAACAAATCTACTGCGCAGTGCAGGAAATTTGCGCGATCGTGCAAAAATGTCAATCGAGACGTACGTCGACGTAATACGTCTACCATATTCGGGTCTTTAAGTCGAGGCTGAACATTCTGAAGCCGTAAGTGGCGTCCATGTCATGATTCGTGTTGTTGCTCACTCGTGTCGAAGTGATGGTGAAGTGCCGACGTCGTTCAGCTTTAAGGTTGAGGTCGTCCTCGTTCACCCTTCTTGCTCGTCTTTCGTCGTCCGTGCTCAAGGGTATCGTCACTTTCATTCTTCCTATCGTTCTTTTGTTCGCATAAGGGAAAAAGAAGTTCGTACTTCTATGTTCTTTCACGATACGTGAGCATGCTCCTTAGAGTCTAAGTTCGTCTCATGATAACATATCGTTCATCATAAATAAAATTTTGAAAGTTGGAAAGTAAAGTCTTATTTGAAAATTTTGGAAACACGATTTCAAATGACAATAACGATCAACTCATATACGTATCAAAAATGAATTCATTCATTCCATGTTGATCATTCACTCGATACTACCATACTTCCGTCTCGATACTTGAGCACTTGTATTAGTTCGATTCAAAAATTTTGGAAAAATTTTCTTGCTCAATTCAAAAATTTTATAATAATAAAATTTCTCAAAGTTCTTCTAACTTGCTCATCATGCGAAATTTTCCATTTCATGAGTTTGAGAAAGAAATGCGATTACCTTTTCCGGTTGAGCTCGATGTGATGGAGTGTTGAGAGGTCGATAGATTTCTAGAAGTCGATGACTCGATCTAGACTTAGAATAAAAGGATTTGGGTTTACAAAGAGCAAAAGCGCTCGATACCATACATCACGACCCGCTCCGGACCAACCCGGACTGGAGGGCGACTAATACTAGGAGTAGTATTTTAGGGGTTACATGACTAAAATAGAGATGCATAACAAAGATAAACTAGCATGCTTGAACATAATAGAAGAAAATGTCATAACGGTTTTGAAAAGGTTTAGGCCATCGGACCCCAAAACTTGGCCTGATCCGATGGACCTCAATAGTTTGTAAACATAAGGCATAAATAAAGGAGTTCAGAGTATAGCAGCGGAAAGTGTGTGAATACATATATGACGATATGCATTGAGTATAAACCACAAATTGAGTAAATCGGTCGAGGACCTTTGGACTCCTCAACACATTCCCATCATCACCATCGAGCTCAACTGCACATTTAAAACAAACATGCGGGGCTAAGTACAAGAAATTGCACTCGGTGGACTTATGCGAAAACATTTGATAACATTTGGATTCTGTTGCCAATATCGAGTAAGTCGCGAGGGTTTTAGTTAGAAATGCCTTGTCTTACCAAATCATTCGGTTAGTAAACATAGCTCGGCGAGCATTTTCTTGGTGTGTATGGTCCATATCTCATAGTCACAAAACATAATAATAATAAATAATAAGCGTCGAGAGAGAGGCCTCCCATCTCTGACGCCGTGACCGGCCGTAATCCGTCTGACCTGCGGTCACTCTCTGCAAGCATATGTTAACACGGTATAGTTCCAACCTTCACGCCAATCTAGCGGGCATTTATCATCCGACACGGGACCCGACATTAAAAGGTTGGGTGCTACCACAACAATTGATATAATAGTTCCAACCATCTCCACCCTACCGGGCATAACAGATAGGATCCGTACACAAAGCGAAATATTTTGGCGGTGTGCGATAAAACATTTGTTAAGCAGGTTGTAGAATAAGTCTTTGTAAATAAACTCATTTGGAATAACGATAAAGTCACATTTTAGTGGGGTAAGAAAAGGCCCGCATTTTAAAGATAAAGCCCGCTTTGGACTATGGTTCGTTGTAAAAGTCCTAGGTTCGATCGTTCGTCGAAATCCGTCATTGCGTTTGCGTCCGCTTTCTGGCGAGGCTTTAGTCGTCGCTCAAGTCTCTCGAGACTTTCAAAACTAAGATAAACTTGATATTTCATATCGATGTGGTGAATTCCTTAGTGAATTGATACGTCTCTAACTGCGTATCTGATTGAATTGTTCTGGTTCGCCGAGATCGTTCGGCGTATAAATGCGTTTTCGATATATGGATTTCATTTGTGAAATCTTTTCTTACTAATGAGTATCATACTCAATTAGTATATCTTACAGCGTCTTGGCGTATTTATAATCGTAAAATCGTGCGTTTGACTTGAAAAGTCAGCGAAGTCGACAACAGTCGACAAAGTCGGCGATTTTGACTTTTAAATAGTAATTTCTTACTATTTTGTTTTATAAATCGAATTTGATCGATTTGAAAGCGTAAAGTCCATTCTCGATTTATCACGTAAATCGAGGACTTATAAATAATTTCGCATTTAATAAACCTTTTTATAAATAAAATGCGAAATTTTGGTTTAAAACGTTATAAAATGAGCGTTAAGTCTCAAACATAGCAATCTATGTTTATAAAATTTTGTAAAATTTAAATCTGTCCAGAATATTAATTTAACAAATATTTTATTAATAAAGCGATTTAAAAGGATTTAAAATCCTTATTAATTATCGAAAACTTCGATAATTAATTTAAAAATGTCAAATGACTTTTGAAAATTTTCTAAATTAATATAGTGCATTATTATACACTATGGTCCAGAATATGAATTTATAAAATTCATATGATATTGTTGCTATTTATTTATATATATACATATATATACTTACGGTAATTACAATAATTAGGAATAATTATCCAAAATTCCCAAAATTGATATATACCTAGTATAATATCCCAACATCAATATACATCACCAATATAACCTATAGTTCACCATAACCATTCATTTAATAATATATAGCATTTTTCACGGTAATAACTTGATAATTACCAAATAATTAGGAAATTAATCCATGCAAAGATAACAGCGAAATATAAAAAGCAATAAAATCACGAAAGATAACTATAAAGAAAGACTAACCCTAGGGATGCACCAATCCTATCCACAGCGATGTTTATCACCTTATTATTAACGTTTTAATCCAGATGAGCGGAAGATCACATATATAACCAACAACTTGATTCTGACAATTGCGGCGATTGATTACTAATTTTCCCTATCACGATTCGTCTCTAGAGGAAAATAAGCAACTCAAAAGGATCACTAAGAATATGCTTCCTACGAATGTCCTATCTCGATTCGACTCAAGGCTCATTCGTATCGTGCGTTCGATAACGATTGACAATTAATACGATTCGTCGTTAACCGACAACTAGATATGCATCAAGATTAATCAAATCAACACATATAAATAAGCACAATCGAATCATGAATCAATGCGGAAGGTAAATAACGATAGCGAACTCACAACATATAGGATCGAATCATGCAAACCACAGGATTAGAGCGGAAAACTAGCGGACATAATAAGCGAAATGAAATACTGAATTAATCATAAAAGCGAAATTTAAATATATAAAACCCGTGAGGGAAGCGTCGGATGAACAAGGTTGGTCTTGAATCCAATCCCAAGCGAGCGAGCGGAAAACAAAGGAAAGCGATCGGACAAAGCGTTCCGATCGATGGCAACGATAAACTAAACTAAAACAACGTAAGAACAATACTAGAATTAAACTAAGCGAAGACTAAAGCAAAGAATGGAAAAGCGAGGAAAAAGCTGTAAAATAGGTGCGGGGCGTATGGGGTCTTAGGAGGCGCGAGTGGGGTGTTGCCGTATATAGCACACCCCAAACCTAATTTTCCTTCGCCGCTGCGTCTCGCGACCACCTTAGCGGTCGCTAGGTGTGATCACGAGGTGAAGTCTCATGTGACCTTCTCGCCCATGATGCGCCTCTGCGCTCGCTTTGTACCTCATGACCCGACTAGCGGTCGCTAGCAGATTATGAGGCGGTCGAAATCGTCCGGTGAATTCTCGGCCAGCAGGCGCCGGCTCGCACGAGCGCAGTCGTGACAGCGCTCTTCGGGTGCTCGGCGGCTTGCACTGGCCGTGCTAGCGACCGCTAGGCTGGTCGCTAGGAGCTGGGCGAATGTCGATTTTGCTGGATTCTTCGTTCCTTGCTTGATTATCGATATATAAACCTACAAAGCGTCGAAGGAACACCCGAAGCGTTATCTTCTGAAATAGATGAAACATTAAGAATCGATACATAACGCACATTAAGCGAGCTAAACTCATCTTCAAATATCAACTAAATACGTGTAAAATGCGCGTTTATCAAACCCCAAACTTAAAGCATTGTTTGTCCTCAAACAAAAGCGAGCGAAAGACAAGCGAAGATCAGCGAGCGTAGCAAGAGAATAATCATTCTAGGCCTCGAAGAAACATATTAGCTCAAAAACATTGGCGCATATGGCGGCGTTAGCCAACTCAACACAAACAACCATCGAGGCGATAACTCATTTATTTCAACCTCACAAAGGCATGTCGTAAAATATATAGAATACACTCAAACTCATAAAGAAATTAAGGGCGTGTATACACTCACAGATCAATGCAATGCAACATCTTACCATAGGCTTGCCGTTTCTCTAACATCTCCACCGCGTCAAATGTGTTCAAATAAGGATCAAAGAGGTCTTTTTATAGGTTATAATGTAGGCACATTGGTTAAGGTAGGATAATATATGGCTAAGTGACTCAAGAATATTCTAAGCACCATCATTTATACATTTCGACACATATGGACTTTGTCCATTTTCCTCTTCTCTCCCAACGTGCTAAATCAACGTTTAATGCCACAGAAGGTACCTATACTTTGATTAAAGACCCTTTATGCTCAACACTCATAGTGAACTTAACATTTTTCTTTTTTTCTTTTCTTTTCTAGAGCTTATAGGGTTTAACTTTCACGAACAAGGTACTATTCTTCACCACAGATGTATTTTTCTAAAATAAACTTTTCGTCATAACTACATCAAATTTTCACCTTTTTGATTCCCATATCCATCCTCACCTCCTATCATCGGTTTAATCGAAGAAAAAGTCTAATAAAGGCTCAAAGAAGGCGACAAATGGTATATAACATCGGGTTAGTGTTTGGGTGAATATGTGGTTAACAAAGATGGCCTTTTATCCTTTCCAAATTCGAAACACATATTGCAGTCTCGACACAGAAACACGGCAAGTTCTAGAAGATAAACACATGTATGATATCACACAATTAAAAGAAACTGTATCAAGATGTTTATACAGTGAAGCTCAAGTTTCACGGGTTAAGCAAATGGTGAAAAACAACAAGCCTAAGCCATCTCACGTCATTCATGCGTCATTTTCTAACATATCATGTGCACTTATCATTAAATTTCACAAAAATTTCTATCGTCATTGGCACATGGATTAACACACTTCACTTAACTCGTTGATCGGACACGAAAGCGAAAAAAAAGCGAAACACGACAAAAGAAACAACACAAGCGAAAAGCAAAACCAAACACGAAAACAAAAACAAAGAAAGCGTTGGGTTACCTCCCAGCAATTGCTTACTAACGTCTTTAGCTAGACCATTACTAACCTTTTTCAATCCGGCGTTTTGTGGCAGCAATTCCTTCTCAACAAGTGGATTCTCCTAAACTTAGCATTCACGATCTCCACTTGCGACTATGGAGTAGCCACTAAACTTGAGCGAAACACTCGGAGTTCCATGCCGAGTCCACTTCTTTCTTCACGGACACCTCGATTGGTGAGTACCCTCTAAGCATGAGGCGTGTGCGGCGGTTGAACCAATCGGCGACAATCTTACGGCTTTCCAGCGTCGTGTTGCTTGATGGCGTCGTATATAGAAATCTTGAGCTCCTCATCGTTAACACGAAGCGTGAGATTGCCTTCACACGCATCAATCAGCATACGACCAGTTGCTAGGAAGGTCTACCAAGGATTAGTGGTTGTTGTTTGAATTAGAATATCTAAAATAACAAAATCAGCGAAAGCGAAATCGAATGCTTACCAACACGTCTTGACGATACCTTTTGGATATGTGGTGATCGGTCAGCCATCATCGATGAAATCTTCGTCGACTTCATCTTTCCTAGGTGTGGCCGGTTGAAAGCGTTCAATGGCATCAGTTGATGCTCGCCCCAAGTCGCATAAGACATTTGGGAAAATATGCGGCGATCTCGCACTCTAGCGGAAGCTGGGATCCATACGCTTGGAGGAGCTTCCTTTGCAAGAAGGCCTTTGCGTTCTTGGATGGGAAATTTTCTCAAATTTTCCAAGTTTCTTCTTGCTTGCGCAGCGTCTTCAAGAATTTCATGTGGCCGGCATGTTTGTAGCTTCGAAGAGAGGCAAATTTATCTCAACTTTTGAAAAACCTCTTTGAAGCGAGCAAACTCCTCGTCATATTTCAACTTGACAAGTCGACTCGGAAGCGGGACCGGAGGAGTGCGATGCGACTATGAGCCTGGGGTTGCCTCGCGAACTACCTCGCGACGGCGGGAAGGTCGCGAGGAATCTGGTCTTAGGTGGGCTTCTTCCTCGTGTGCGAGCTTGCGGCGAAAGACTCGCACGCTGATTTCGACCATGTGCTCTAGCGATTGCTCGCGGTCGGGTTTGCGGAATTTGGGTCACTCGAACAACTCGGCGCGGATACTCGGATGGCTCGCGGTGGTCGCGGCGGGCAGCGTGCTCGATCGCGGGCTTACGTGGGAAAAGTTACGGATGGTTCGCGATCGGGCTCGCGTCGCGAGCTTCGGTCGCGGTTTACGTGGTGTGTGCTATCATGCTCTTCTTCCTCGGTAGGGCTCGGGTAGGCTCGTCCTCCTCAAATGCGAATGGCGAAGCATTGACTCTTGGCTTCACTCCAGTATTACTGGAAATTGGCCCATCTTTTGTAGTGCATTCACTTGCACGGCTATTTGACCAATTTGATTTTCCAACATCTTCATGTGCTTCCCCATAGCCGTCACGGTGGACTCCAAGTGATTTATCTTACGCGGTGTTGCTTATGAGCAATTCGATTCGTTGCCAATTGTTGGTTGCTTACAACCAAGCTGCGCATCATGTCTTGAGACTTGGCGCTCGGCTCTTGAATCGAATTCGAATATTGAAGCCTCTTGAAGGTTGTTGGAAATTCGAATGACTCCTCGATTGATGTGGTGGCGTTTCTGTCTCAATCGACTCTTCAAAGAGTGAACTTCTTCATGAGATCGTCATATTTTGAATCACTCTCAGCGGTACTTTGAGCGATGGCGTTCTCTCCGTTCTGCCATTGATAGTTGGCGGCCATCATCTCTGTCTGACTTGCACCGTCTCGCTGAGTCGGTTCAATAAGCAACCCCTGGCGCATCCACCATGCTCCTAAATGCCATATAGGTCCACCAGAAGCTGTGTGATTTGTTGCTCCTTGGAGAACCCATGTTGTGGACATCGTCTCGATAGACCTCTGAATCTCTCCATGCCTCGAATAATGATTCATCGTGGTTTTGCGAAAATGAGATTTCGCGATGATCTTCTGCGCTTTCGCCCGGAGTATATTTGAAGAAACTTCTATAAAGTTTCCCCAAGTCGTCGCCACTGACTCGGTCCAAACTCTTGAACCAATCTTTCGCTGGCCATGTGACGAAACCGAACATCTTGTCCGGATCGTGTCTTGTGGCATTACATTACTGTTTGATGGTGTCACAAATATCGAGAAGGTCTCGAGATGCGCATTCAGGTCTTGATGATCCTCCCCACTGCTTTCTCCTTCGAACCATCTTGATCGGGCGGCAGGCTCGAAATTGTTTGCATCCACATGCGGCCCCAACCGCTCCTTGGGCTGTTCGGTGGGATGTCGGTACATGTGATTCAGAGGTCTTTCCTCTGGGCGAGGACAATGATTCCCATATTCGCCATCGGACCGCATCTACGCAAAGTCGGCTAGCATGCGTCTGACTTGCTCGGGAGGAATGCCCCGATTACGTGGATTGGGTTGCCATTGCGGTCGTGTCTTCTCTCGTCATCTTCTCCTTTGAGAGCTTTGGATCTCGGGATCTAAAAATACTTGGAGGTCCCGAGGATCTTGTGCGCATAAACCACACGAGAAAAGAGAATTTAGCACTTACAAAATAAATAATAATATATATATATAACTTGATTAATAAATCCAAATCGTCAAATTATTCCTATGTGATCTTAACAATCCCGACAGCGGCGCCAAAATTTGATCGCTCCTTTTCACACGCAAAGGGTGTAAGTGCAGGTAAGCAAGTATCGTATCCACGTAGATTATCACGAAAACATAGAAGCTAGCTCAGCGACTATTCATCATTATTCAGAACACGGATAAAGGTGATAGGTTTTGAGGCTTGAAATTAATCAAAGCAAAGATAACCAAGTAGAAATATAAAGAAAGCAATAAAATCACGAAGATAACTATAAAGAAAGACTAACCCAGGGATGCACCAATCCTATCCACAACGATGTTTATCACGCTTATTATTAACCGTTTTAATCCAGATAAGGCGGAAGATCACATATATAACCAACAACTTGATTCACGATAATTGCGGCGATTGATTACTAATTTTCCCTATCACGATTCGTCTCTGGGGAAAATAAGCAACTCCAAAGGATCGCTAAGAATATGCTTCCTCTGAATGTCCTATCTGATTACGACTCAAGGCTCATTCGTATCATGCATTCGATAACGATTGACAATTAATCTGATTCACGTCATTAACCGACAACTAGATATGCATCAAGATTGATCGGAATCAACACATATAAATAAGCACAATCGAATCATGAATCGATGCACGGAAGGTAAATAGCGATAGCGTAACTCACAACATATAGGATCGAATCATGCAACCCCAAGTTAGAGCGGAAAACTAGCAGACATAATAAGCGGAATGAAATCTGAATTAATCATAAAGCGAAATTTAAATATATAAAACCCGTAGGAAAGTCGGATGAACAAAGGTTGGTCTTGAATCGATCCCAGCGAGCGAGCGGAAAACAAAGGAAAGCGATCGGACAAAGCGTTTCGATCGATAGCGAAGCGATAAACTAAACTAAAACAACGTAAGAACAATACTAGAATTAAACTAAACGAGACTAAAGCAAAGAATGGAAAAGCGAGGAAAAGCAAGTAAAATAGGTGCAGGCGTATGGGGTCTTAGGAGCGAGGAGTGGGGTGTTGCACATATATAGGCACACCCCAAACCCTACTTTTCCATTCGCTTGCGCCGTCGCCATGACCACCCTTAGCGGTCGCTAGGTGCGTGGTCGCA